>CM064518.1:53552507-53626999 GCA_032716605.1 Paralithodes platypus
TAGTTTTGGCTTCTCAGACTAAGGGTGGCTAGCTTGGTGAGGCTTGATGCCCCGAAACTGCATTGCCACTGTCTGGTCATCTCCACTGATCACCTTGGATTACATACACACACACACACACACACACACACACACACACACACACACACACACACACACACACACACACACACACGCACACGCACACTCACAAACACTATCAGTCACTCACAAACACACACACACACACACACCCACACACACACACACACACACACACACACACACACACACACACACACACACACACACACACACACGCACACACTTACTCACTCCCAAGCTTTCTGGCATCTAGCCAAAAACCTCTCCAACAATTTCTCTTCCTCGTCTTTCCCTCCCCTTTCCCACTCTGATAGTACAACCATCACTTCTTCCTCTGACAAAGCTAAACTCTTCGCTCAAACTTTTGCTAGAAACTCCACCTTGGATGATTCCGGTGCTATTCCTCCCTCTCCCTCTCCGCCCTCCTCTCTCTTACTTATGCCTAATATCCTAATCTCTTCTAAAGATGTACTTTCTACCCTCTCTGGGCTTAACACTAATAAGGCGTACGGTCCGGACGGTATTCCTCCTGTTGTTCTCAAAAACTGTGCTTCCGTGCTGACTCCCTGCCTAGGCAAACTCTTTCGTCTCTGTCTATCCTCTAACGTCTTCCCTTCATGCTGGAAGTTTGCTCACATTCAACCTGTCCCAAATAAGGGTGACCGCTCTCAACCCTCCAACTATCGTCCAATTGCTCTCATCTCTTGTCTTTCTAAAGTTTTTGAAACTATTCTTGCTTCCAAATTTCTTAAGCATTTCTCTTCTCATAATCTGCTCTCAGATCGCCAGTATGGCTTCCTTAAGGGTCGCTCTACTGGTGATCTTCTTTCATATCTTACTAACTCTTGGTCATCCTCCTTTCGGGACTTCGGTGAGACTTTTTCTATTGCACTAGACATATCGAAAGCCTTCGATAGAGTCTGGCATAAATCTTTAATTTCTAAACTACCCTCCCTCGGTTTCTATCCCTCCATCTGTGCCTTTGTCTCTAATTTCCTTTCCGGCCGTTCCACAGCTGCGGTTGTGGACGGCCATTGTTCACTTCCTCACCCTATAAATCCGGTGTTCCTCAGGGCTCTGTCCTATCTCCTATTCTCTTTCTAATTTTTATAAATGATCTTAACTGTACCTTAATTCCCATCCATTCATACGCAGACGACTCAACCTTACACTACTCCATTAGTTTTTCAGAACGCCCCAGCCAGCAATCCCTTAACGACAAATGTAATGAGGCCATACAACTCTTAAATTCTGATATAAATACTAACTCCAATTGGGGCAGAGAAAACCTTGTTACCTTTAATGCTTCCAAAACCCAATTTCTCCATCTATCTACCCGTCAGGATCTCCCAGCGGACTATCCCTTATTCTTCAACAATAAAAAAATCAACCCTACATCTTCTCTCAATATTCTTGGTGTCTCTTTTTCTTCTGCTCTCATTTGGAAGGACCATATTACCAGTCTTGCTAAGGCAGCCTCCCAGAAGCTGGGTGTGCTCAACCGCCTTAGGGGGTTCTTTTCCCCTGCACAGCTTCTTGCTCTGTACAGGGGCATAGTGCGTCCTTGTATTGAGTATTGTTCACATGTGTGGGGAGGTTCCTCTCACACCGCTCTCCTAGACAAAGTTGAAAGAAAAGCCTTTCGTATCATTAACTCCCGTCCACTCACCAACTCTCTGCAATCTCTCTCTCTCCGCCGCAATGTTGCATCTCTCTCGCTATTCTATCGCTACTATAATAATCAGTGTTCCTCAGATCTTTCCTAGTGCATACCACCTCCTTTACGTAGGGCACGTGGTACCCGTCTTGCAACTCAATCCCACCCCTACTCTGTGCAACTCTCTAACCCAAGAGTGAAACGTTATTCTCAAACTTTCTTCTACTCAACAGCTGAGCTCTGGAACTCTCTTCCAGAATCAGTCTTTCCCTCTTCCTATGACTTAAATTGCTTCAAACTCCGTGTGTCCAGGCATTTTGGCTCGATCGTCCCTTGATTTTGGCCCTGTCACTCTTTCAACTATGGGGGACGCACTCGCTATAGGCAATTCTGCTTTTTGCCTCGCTCAATCACATAGAAAAAATAAATAAAATAAAAAAAACACTCACAAACACACACACACACACACGCCGCCTATTGAGCATCATACTAGTAACTATCATCCATTATAGATTTTGAAACTTGAGAGTATTCATGTAAAGCTATTTTTTTTTAAACAGCAATGGTGTATTTGTTTATAGCTTATCGTTGGGTTTAGTGGTAATGCTCTGAAACTAACTAGTACAGCACAACTTCCATCCCAATAATAGGTTCTTTTGACACATCAGGATTTGAACTGGTGATCCTTGGGTTACCAGTTCAGAAGCAACACTACTCCACACCACAACCACCTTAGAACTGGTTGGTTTAGAGACGTTTGGCGATGTCATTATGGTTGTAATGGTTTAACAGTATCTCACCTGACGCCTTGAGGGTTATTATGATATTATGAGCACTTATTATTGAGGGGTTGGTATTGTTATTACCATGTTCGACCAATTTCTGATTAGTTTGTCCCCTAAGGTGAATAGAGCACATCCCCGGACATTCTAAATCGATTACAAAAAATGAAGAGCCTGATTAATACATTTAACATCGTAGTGCACGATAGTTGAAGTAAATTTATTTCGTGGTTTAAAATTACATATACACAGTAAATATAATATTATACATAGCTATGATGCAGGTTTGATACTTTAATATACAATATCACAGATAAACAATGCTAGTAGTACATAAAGCATATTAACCCTTTCACGCACAGGACGCGATTTGCGCCCTTTCTGGGATACTTAAAACCCTTTGTGACCATCAGGGGTGTTTAGAAACTTTTAGTTTATTTACTTCAAGCTCTGTTGTTGTCTTTGAGTCAGCTGTGGGCAGAACACTAATTTTGGAGAGGTAATTACGAAATTGAGAGAACTCTATTTCTGAATGCTAAACGGCAACCCCCGAGTCCACAGGATAGCGAGAGGGTTAATGTGGCATATTTACCACCATGGTGAGACACAGGCTTGCATCGTCTTCTTGGAAGTAAGCCGATTCTTCAGTGAGTCAATACAAATTGATGCTGTTGTTAACGATGATAGTTTGGTATAATATGATAAATATGTAGCTATGAAATATAGTTGATGAAATATAGTGTCGGGGTGAATGACCAGCGACAGGGATGATGTTATGAGGGTCAGTGGCCGAGGGCGTGGTGCTGTGGGTGGAGGAAGGGGTGGGGATTGGGGAGGGGGGTTAGTGGTAGTAGTGTGTAAGTGTGGAGGGGGAAAGGCAGGGAGTGGAGTTGGATGGTTTAGGGGTGATACTTGTGGTGGTAATAGAAGGGGTACTGATAGTGGTGAGGTTTAAGGGAGGTAAGGGAGGGAGGTTTAAGGGTAGTGGTAGCGAGGAGGAGATGAGAGTGATGTTGGTCGAGGTGTTATTATGGTGTTGTTTGTGTAAGTGATGGTGTCTAGGGGTGTTGGTGATCGTGGAACGGGCTAAAATACACTGACTATACCCATAATAAACATACAGCACTGATACAGTACATATTGTTTGGCCTTGGGGTCTAAATTCTACATGCTCGACGACAACATAAAATCCAATTGTCTGATAAGTACGGCAACAAAATAATGTCCAATAAAACTAATCTTGCTGTATTATACTACAGGATCTCTCTGGTGGAGCGTAGTGCTATACGGTGGTATAGCACTACCATTGTTTAAACTCGGGTTATCTATCTAGCCAGAATGTTTTTAAAAATCCTTCCCAAGTGTAAACAAAGCCCTTTTATTCGTGGTGCCTTCAGTGCGGCTTAGGAGTAGTTTTGTATTAAACCAATAGAATAAATTGTAACGAAAGCTACAAAGGTTGGACGCCGCTATTGTTCGTGAGTGTGTCTATACCGGGTGTCTATACCGGTACCGTGCCTGGTGTTGACTGTTTACATGGGTGAGTAGGGCGGGGGAGGAACGGTGGGGGTCTGGTGAAGGGAGTAACAGGAAACTACACCACTTACACGGAATATTTGACATAAAGTAATAAAAGAGTAGCATATTCGTCAAAGGAAGAGCTGAATGTACAGCATACAATAGTGATATTTTGTTGTTAATGTAAGAGTAGGGAATCATATTTGTACGCATATGTCATTGTGAAAATATTATATACATACAGTATATATATATATATATATATATATATATATATATATATATATATATATAGAGAGAGAGAGAGAGAGAGAGAGAGAGAGAGAGAGAGATATAATGAGTTTCCATTGGAATATTAATTGTAATATTTATCCGTTTAATCAGATGAATTGATTATGTATTTGTTTAAATACTTCCAAATTATATATATTTTGGATAGTATGTATATGACACATTAATATATATAATTTGATGTATATGCTAATGCATTGCTTCCTTCACTCATTTAATCAGTTAATTACTTAAAATAATACATTCAAAATTCTGTGAGATCTAATTATTGTATTTAAATCCCTTCTTTTGAAGCTTAGATGTTATTACTAAAAAGAAAAGAAAAAAAAATATATATAGTTTATGTATACAACTTAAAACAAAAATCACATACATCTAGGTCGCCCAGGAGAACACCCAGAGACCTAGGTCCATTTGGGGTCCCCAGCTAAGACACCCAGGTCCCAGACATCCCGAATAACTGACTATTAGCAATTAATAGGTAAGACTACTTGTAATATCATAAATCAGGATTCATAGTCTTCATTTGGTCTAATGGCCAAAAGTTTAATAATACTATTAGTTATTGATGTAAAAGTCGGTATCTTGATCTTATTTAATAGTGTTTAGAGATGGTTAAACAATACCATGTTTTGTTTTGCCGAATAAATGATTAACATGGCATCAACACTGCTAATTCACCCACGACGTCATAATGGTGTTGCCCTATCAACAAGTATTGAATATTAAACTTAACGATAATATTATTAGTTACGATAATATAACACACAATCAACAGTAATACATATATATTATTTTCATTGTTTTAGGTGGCATAGGATGGCTTTGCATGGTACTTTTCATTATGTGTGCCATTATAAACGCATATAAAAATTGCAAGTACGATATTTCACAACGCGAGATATACAGTATGAATTCTATTAAAACAGGATAGTACAATTCTACCTCTGAAAGCCGTGGCCAGTAATTGCTTTATTGTATGCTAATGTATCCTCTTTGCATGTAAATGATGTGGCAGGGGAAATTATATATGTGGCATTACTACACCCGTGAATAATATCAGTAATACCACTATTAGGGGAGAGGGGGCGTTTTTATGGCCCCCCCCCCCCCCCCCCCTTCTATCTCATGTTTAGCCCCATTAGTGTTCAGATTGTATGACGTTCGGCCCATTAGTTTGTCGATTTTATGACCTTTCACCCCATTTCTTTGTCAATACTAAGACTTTTCGTGTCATTTAAGTGTTGATATTTTCCTGGCGAGCAATAGCGAGCCTGTAATTTAAGAGGAATCGGCCTTCGGCCGGGACATATTTCTATCAAAAGATGTACACATTTATTTTGGGGGTGTTTTTTTTTAAAGTTTGATGGAGGTCTAGGGAGGATAAAAATATATATAAACGAGGAAATAAATATACCCATCCCATCCTTAACACTGAAATAAATATACCCATCCCATCCTTAACACTGAAATAAATATACCCATCCCATCCTTAACACTGAAATCCTACAGTTACATGACTCAGCATCAATTATCTAGGTAATAATGCTAGAAGGAGGGGGGGGGGGTGGGGGGGGGGGGGGGAGGCATGTATTTAACCCTTTCGCTTCCTGCGTCAATTTGATAAACCCCTTTTGTATCTTGGCATTTTTATTTAGCCATCGAGCAAATTTATCTGTCCTTTCGGAAAATTCAATTAGTATCAAGGTATGAAGTCACAATTACTCTACCTGTATTAACGAACTGATTATGAGAGTGATTATATATATTCCTTAGCTGATTTCAATTGTCTAATATATACCAGAATAATATGATTATTATTGTTCTACACTGTAATTGTATATAACGGTACTGTAGAGGTGCAGTAGACCAGTGTCGTATTTACAATGTGAATGTTAGCATCTGTTTAGCGTGGTCGAGCTGTGGGTAGTGTGGGTGTGGGTACTGTAGGAGCTGGTCATGCTGTGGATAGTGTGGGTGTTGGTCATGCTGTGGATAGTGTGGGTGCGGGTAGTGTGGGTGTTGGTCATGCTGTGTATGTGTGGGTATTGGTAATGCTGTGGATAGTGTAGGTGTGGGTGTGGATCATGCTGTGGATTGTGTGGGTAATGCTATGGATGTGTAGGTGTGGAGAGTGTGGGTGTTTATGATGCTGTGGATAGTGTGGGTGTGGGTAATGTGGGTGTTGGTGATGCTGTGGAGAGTGTGGGTGTAGATAGTGTATATGGGTGTGACTGCGGGTGGTGTGGGCGTGGGTGGTCTGCTCTGCCCTAGACACACCTCAGAGGACACCCACAGCTATGATAAATGGGCGGACGCGGCTGGGGGGTGGAGAGGAGGCACTATTTTCTTTAAGGGGGGAGGTGGGTCGTTTTTCTGGACACCCTTTTTCCTCTAGTTTAGTCTCATTATTTTTGATATGATAAGACGTTTTGCCCATTAGTTTGGCGATTTTAACACCTTTCGCCCTATTTCGTTGTCAATTTTAAGACCTTTCGTGCCATTTAGTGTCGATTTTTTCATGGCGAGCGATAGCGAGCCTGTAATTATAAGAGGTATCGGCCTTCGAGCCTTGAAAGAGTGACAGTTTCGAGCCAAAATGCTGGACACAATTTGAAGCAATTTAAGTCATAGGAAGAGGGAAAGACTGATTCTGGGAGAGGTCTCAGATGCTTGAGTAGAAGAAGTTTGAGAGACTACCAAACAATACAAATTTATTGAATTATTTATCGACCATTTAATATATAGACCATAACCCCCCTTAAGGCGAGTTCAGTCATATGTATTTACTTACCAGGTACTGTACAGTAATAAGCATAAATAAAGCTACAGCAATTCCAATCTTTAAGCTGTTAACCTTACCTTCGATTCTGTCTATAATTAGAATATTTTATGCACTTTAAGAAGGAACTATGTTACTAAGAGGATTGATTGAGATCTTATTTACCCATTTGAGTCGTATGAGTAGATTAACAACTAAAGAAAATCGTCCAATGGTAACCAGAATATGATGAACATTACGTAATGGTGGTGAAGGGGTTACAGCCACGTTCTGAAGCATCTGGGCTACGAGTTGTGAGGAAATGTTTGAAGTGAGGATTATGAGTTGTGATATATGAAAGGTATGTTACCCGGATTATTATTAGTATTAGTATTATTACACACACACACACACACACACACACACACACACACACACACACACACACACACGTTTAATTGGAAGCAGGTACCATTCTTATATGCTATTACTTGTACACAAACACACATTTATTGTAGGCTATACCAAAATAGTCCTAAACGTTCGTTATTTGTATTTCATATTTTACACAGTAAACCATTAACAAACACCTATACCTAACCTGCTGTAGATTAAAGCTAACTTTACCTAACCTGCTGTAGATTAAAGCTAACTTTACCTAATCTAAGTATTCTAACCTAGATACATTAAGCTATCCTAACTTAAGGGGTAAGAGATGAGGCTGGGGACTATGAGCAGTGAAGGGGTGAGAGGTGAAGTGAGGAGAGGTGAGGCTGGGGGTTAGCCTATAAGGGAGGATGGTGTCACGGGTGAAGTGAGGCTGGGGGTTATGATGGAGGATGGTGTGAGGGGTGACGATGAGGGAGGATGGTGTGAAGTGGTGAAGCTTGGGACTATGAGGGAGGATGGGGTGAGGGGTGAAGTGGGGAAGGGTGAAGGGGGTGAGAGGTGAAGAGAGAGGGGTTGAGGGGTGAAAGGGGAGTGGTGAGGCTAAGGGAGAGATGAGGCGAGGATCTATGAGTGAGGATGATATGAGGGGTGAAATGGGGAGAGGTGAGAGGTGCAGAGAGGGGGTGAGGGGAGGGGAGGAAAGACTCGAAAGAGGAGAGGTGAGAGTGAAGAGGGGTTTGAGAAGAGAGAGAGAGAGAGAGCGAAAGCGAAAGCGAAAGAGAGAGGGAGGGTGGAGGGGTGAGAAGTGAGGGGTGAAGGAGGGGGATGAAAGAGGAGAGTGAAGAGGGGCGTGAGTAAAGAGAGAGAGAGAGAGGGGGGGGGGGAGAAGTGAGGGGTGAAGGAGAGGGAATGAAAGAAGAGAGGTGAGAGTGAAGAAGGGGTTGAGAAGATAGTGAGAGAGAGAGAGAGAGAGAGTGAGTGTGAGGGAGAGGGAGGGGGAGGGGGTAGGGGGTGAGAGGTGAGAGGGGTGAGGCAAGGCAGGGACCATCAGATCAATTTAGCGGGCCGGACCTGCCTGTGTCACCCCTGGCCTCCGATGGTCTGATACTGGACTCTTCGGTATGTGGCCCACTGACAGAGAGAGAGAGAGAGAGAGAGAGTTTATGTGTGTGTGGATGATGTAAAAAATTAGTGTGTTTGTGTGTGGATGAGGGAAAAATTAGTGTGTTTGTGTGTGGATGAGGGAAAATTAGTGTGTTTGTGTGTGGGTGAGGGAAAAATTAGTGTGTTTGTGTGTGGATGAGGGAAAAATTAGTGTGTTTGTGTGTGGATGAGGGAAAAATTAGTGTGTTTGTGTGTGGATGAGGGGAAAATTAGTGTGTTTGTGTGTGGATGAGAGAAAAATTAGTATGTGTGTGGATGAGGGGAAAATTAGTGTGTTTGTGTGTGGATGAGGGGAAAATTAGTGTGTTTGTGTGTGGATGAGGGGAAAATTAGTGTGTTTGTGTGTGGATGAGGGGAAAATTAGTGTGTTTGTATGTGGATGAGGGAAAAATTCGTGTGTTTGTGTGTGGATGAGGGAAAAATTCGTGTGTTTGTGTGTGGATGAGGGAAAAATTAGTGTGTGCGTGAGAGAGAGGCAAATGTGTGTGTCTATGTGTGTGCGTGTGAATGAGAGAGAGAGGGATATATGTGATCCACCAGGACTCGAACCCGGGTTATCACACACACAGATGTTTAGACAACTTCTATAATGGACAGTATAGTCCAGATCCTAAATGGCAACGCCCCCGTGTGAATTAGTATCGCACGCAAACGAGACCAATTAGTATCGCACGCAAACGAGACCAATTTGGCACTAATTGAGTTGGCGCTGGTTGATTTGTCATTGGTTGAGATCTACTGGTTGAAAATTATTGGTCTACTGGTTGAGATGTCTGGGAACCGTATAACCCCCCCCCCCCCCCACCCCCGCCTCTCTCTATCCCCCTCTCTCCATTTCCTCTCTCTCTCCCTCTCTCTCTCTCTCTCTCTCCTCTACTCCTCTCTCTCCTCTCTCTCTCTCTCTCTCTCTCGCTCTCTCTCTCTCTCTCTCTCTCTCTCTCTCTCTCTCTCTCTCTCTCTCTCTCTCTCTCTCTCTCTCTCTCTCTCTCTCTCTCTCTCTCTCTCTTCCCCCGCCCCCCAGGACCGAGAGAAGAGAGAAATAGAGCGAGAGAGAAAGAGAAAGAGAGCGATGGGTTGTCCTTCGCTCGGTAACAGCCAGGGACAGTGTGATGTATCGCACTCGTCGACCTTTAGTCTTATTTACAATTTTTGAGATTTTTAATTTAAATTAATTTTATTTTATTTTATTTTTATATAAATATAGATTTATTTTTATTTTTAGCTTGCCCTTCAAACTAAATAATAATGCCCCTCAGTACCGGAGACGTCTTGTTTACTAGATTTCGCCTAGACGATTATATAAAGCTTAGGAGGGATACATGGCAGCTAAAATATTGATAATTGAGATAGTTTGTAGCTTTGTAACAGGTAGATTTTTTTTTTTTTTTCCTTTTTAAGCTGAATACAATCGTCTAATGGTTGCCAGAATAGAATGAAAGGCATGTCACCGGTACTGAATGGGTTAACCCTTTTAAGCAGATCACACCAAGTTTCGATTTCTAATAGTTACTTCCAGATTATTTTATTCTACTAAATCTAGATCTGTAATAGTGAGATGGTTATTTGCGATAGATACAACCCTTTGAATCCTAGATGGTTATTTGCGATAGATACAACCCTTTGAATCCTAGATGGTTATTTGCGATAGATACAACCCTTTGAATCCTAGATGGTTATTTGCGATAGATACAACCCTTTGAATCCTAGATGGTTATTGCGATAGATACAACCCTTTGAATCCTAGATGGTTATTTGCGATAGATACAACCCTTTGAATCCTAGATGGTTATTTGCGATAGATACAACCCTTTGAATCCTAGATGGTTATTTGCGATAGATACAACCCTTTGAATCCTAGATGGTTATTTGCGATAGATACAACCCTTTGAATCCTAGAGGTAATTCTTAAGCTAAATAAAATCATCTGACGGTAGAATGGATATTATAGTATGAAGAAAATAATTCGTTGTCTTTGAAGGGGTGAAGGATATACTGTATGTCTGTATGTATTCATTGTAGTTACTTATACTGATTGGTGTTCTACCTACCCCAACAGTTTCAAGAAAAGACGGCCACATTACAAAACGGCCACAACCATAATGGCCACACTCTCCTTACTTAACCTTACTCAAGTAAACCTAACTACACCTGATCTAAGCTAACCACACCAAGCCGGACCTAATTAACCTACCCTAAGCTAACCTAACCTCTTTTGTTCCTTCTCTTTCTATTCTCCTCCTTCTTTTCCTCCTTAGCCTTCTTCTTCTTCTTCTTCTTCTTCTTCTTCTTCTTCTTCTTCTTCTTCTTCTTACTCCTCCCACTCCTCCTCCACCTTCTCCTCAATCGGAATTAGGAAGTTCATGTCCCTGTCTCAACTCTTCCTATGGCATGACACCGGAGGGGGAGGAGGGGAGGGGGAGAAGAGGAGGAGGAGTAGTAGGTGGAGGGAGAAAAGTGTGTGTGTGTGTGTGTGAGAGAGAGAGTGAGTGAGAGTGAGTTAGATAAATGTATATTGTAGGAAAGGAAAATAGTATATAACTATCTAAAATAAAAGATAAATGGGCGAAAATACGAAACGGTAAATATGCGTTCCTTCCAATAGTGAAGAGAACCCTATTATGTGTGTGTTGATTAATTTGACCTCAACAAACCTAACTAAGGTCATTCAACCTAACCTATCCCTAATCAACCTAACCTGACTTTAATCAACCTAACTTGACCTCAGTCAACCTAATATGACCTATAACAATGTAATTTGATCTTAATCGACCTATCTTGAACTCAATCAATCTATTCTAACCTTAATCAAACTATCTTAACTTAACGACATTTATCAACCTGACTTGAGCTCAATCAATCAACCTAAATTGACCTTAATCGACCTATCTGGACCTTTATCAATATTACTTGATCTCAGTCAACTTAACTTAACCTCAATCAACCTATCTTGATCTCCATCAATCCATCTTCATCTCAATCAACCTAACTTGATGTCAATAAACCAAACTTGATCTCAATCAGCCTAATTTGACCCTCATCAACTTAACTTGACCTTAATCAACCTCAGTTGACCTCAATCAATCAAACTTGACTTTAATAAACCTGTTTTTATATTAATCAACCTCAATCAACCAATCTTGACCTTAATATACTTAGCTCAAGCTCAATCAATGTTGATTTCAGTAAACCAAATTTGACCTCAACCAACTCAATTTTACTTCAATCAACCAAATTTGACCTCAATCAACCTAATTTGACCTCAATCAACCTAATTTGATCTTTGGGTTATTATGATGTTTTGTTTAATTATTATTGTGGATTTTGCTTGTTTTTGCCAGTTCCGAGCAATGCATTTGATTGTGTCCCCCCCTAGGCTAACAAAAACGACTTCCCACTAAGCTCAAACTAAGACAAATATATAAATAAATATATAATACAAGCCACCCAGATCCCCTTCCAGCTAAATTTTCACATTTAATTTACAGGCTCGCTATCGTTCGCCCAGGAAAATACCTACACCTGAATGGGCGTCTTATTATCGCCAAACTAACTGGGTGAAACATCTCAAAATCTTAAAAAAAATTTTTTTTAGCTAAACATAAATAAAAAATAAAAATAAATAAATAAAAATAAAGTATTACGTATGTTACAATGAGTGCAGAGTATGAGTGAGGGGGTTCGGGGGGGGGGGGGGGGGGTTGTAATAATAATGGTGGCCTTGTAGAGGACACAGGCTAAGGGAAGATTAGTTTGTATGTTTTTTTTTTTTTTTTTTTTTTTTTTTTTTTTTTTTTTTCTCAAGACCTTCATCAAGCTTCAGAAAATACCCCCTTCGAGATCAGTTTGTACATTTTTCGGCCATGCTATCGTGTTTTAGTTATTGTTGGATTTTAAAAGATAAAGTTATTATTTGACTGAGGGAAGGCTGAATAAACAAAAACGTAGGGCAGATCATTTGGTCATCTGGTTGAAAGAGTTGGCCATATGGATTAAGGGGGGTCACAGTGTTTTTTTTCTCTTTCTCTCCCTCTCTCTTTGGCTTGTATCTATTCGGCCCCATTCATCCTACTGTTTTAAGACTTTTACCCCCATCCAGGTGTCAATATTTTCCTGGCGAGCGGTAGCGAGCCAGCATATATGTATTTTTGTTTTGACAGCAAGCTAAATTTGTAAATTTTTCGATAGAAAAATTTCTCTGGCGAAGCCAGATTTCTCCATACAATGTTGGCTCGCTATCGCTCGCCAGGAAGAAAAATCGACACCTGGATGGGGATAAACGTCTTAAAACAGTTGGCTGAATGGGGCCGAATGGATACAAGCCAGAGAAAGAGAGAAAAGGAGAGAAAGATAAAAAAAAAAAAAAACGGTGACCCCTCTTAAATAGGGGACCATAGACTTTCAGCATCCCATAATAAGTCACCCTGGGGGGGGGGGGGCTGACTCACTTGCACATGGGGGGGGGGGGGACTGGCCGGTGATGCAGCCTCCTTAACCCCTTCCGTACCGGCGAGGTCTCTTTTTGTATTGATTTCAGCTACATTTAGACGATTTTATGCAGCTTAGGAGGGATGTGTGATAACTAAATGGATGAATTGTAAGAGTTAGCCATATGGATCAAATAGAGGACCGACTTACATCATGCCTGGGGGGGCTGACTCACTTCCACGTGGCGTAGTAGGATAAACAGTGACGTAGGAGAGAGAGCGAGAGAGAGAGGGGGGGGGGGGGGGTGGGCGGGCCGGTGATGCAGCATCCTTAAAGGTCGTTTTTCTGCCCCCCCCCCCCCACCCCCCCACCTTCTTCCTCATGTTTAGCCCCATTAGTTTTCAGAGTTTTAGCATTTTCGCCCAATTTCTTTGCCAATAGTAAGAATTTTCGTGTAATTTAGGTGTCGTTCTTTTCCTGGCGAGCGATAGCGAGCCTGTAAATTAAGAGAAACCGGCCTTCGTCCGGGAAATTTTTCTATCGAAAAATGTACAAATTTATCTTGAAGGGGGGCTCTTGTATTTTTTAAGCTTGATGGAGGTCTAGGGAAGAAACGAAAAACTAATACAAACAAATACATAAGGAAATAAATACGCCCATCCCCCCCCTTAACCCTTTCTGTACCGGCAACGTCTCTTTTAATGAATTTCAGCTACATTTAGACGATTGTATGCAGCTTCGGAAGGATCTACGGTAACTAAAAGGCTGAATTGAGATAGTCGGCAGGCTTGTAGTGGGTAGACGGCCTTCCTAAACTGAATGAAATCGTCTAGTAGTTGCCAGAATACAATGAAAGTGACGTCACCGGTACTGAATGGGTTAACACACTCGTGATAATACACCCACGGACTGATTGACGTAGTAAAGTATTTCCTAGTGGTGATGGCAGTAGGAAATGTGTGTTAAGGGACCCCACCTCGTTTTTTTGTCTCTTTCTCTCCCTCTCTCTTTGGCTTCTATCCATTCAGCCCCATTCAGCCTACTGTTTTAAGACGTTTATCCCCATCTAGGTGTCAATATTTTCCTGGCGAGCGGTAGCGAGCCAGCATATATATATTTTTGTTTCGACAGCAAGCTAAATGTGTACATTTTTCGATAGAAAAATGTCTCCGGCGAAGCCGGATTTCTCCTTACAATGCTGGCTCGCTATCTCTCGCTAGGAAGAAATCAACACCTGGATGGGAATCAACGTTTTAAAACAGTTGACTGAATGGGGCCGAATGGATACAAGCCAGGGAATGAGAGAAAAGGAGAGAAAGATAAAACAAAATGGTGACCCCCCCGCCCCCCCCCGGTGAATGTTTGGCTGTAGAGGTGGATAGTAAAGTGATTCAGTCTGTTTCTGAGATGTTATAAATGATTCACTATGATGAGTCTTGATATTGTTACCCCCTAGTAGCCTCTCGTAACTCAGAATGGGCTGGAGTAAACGGGCTGTAATTCCCAAACCTCTTTACCACGACTGTATATCAGGTAGATTGTTATGAGGTTAAGCTTTCCGTGTTGTATTGTCTATAATCTATGCAGCGTGTTTCCGGTAACTTTTAACCATAACATTTACTCCGTCAGGGATTAGGGCGTCTGGTGATACTGTAGAAAGGTAGATAGATTTATCAGTAATATTGATTTAAATGGTTTACTATCGGAGATAGAAGAAAATGCACCATATATTACTAACACATTACTAACTGGCCAGTTCCTTCATCGTCTCTTTTCTAATGTAAAAAGTATAGCATTTACTGTATTCAGTAGAAGTAAAAGCAGTAGCAGGTGTGATATTAGGCTTTATAATAGTAATACTAGTAATAGTAGTAGTAGTGGTGGTAAAAGTAGTAGTAGTAGTAGTAGTAGTAGTAGCAGTAGTAGTAGTAGTAGTAGTAGTTTGGCAAGTTGGTACCCTTTGCGTTTCACTTGTTTTACATGGGATATCCATTATATACAATACTGGCATCATGCAAATACTCGCATCTAGATTTCATGACAATTAAATACCCAAAGTGAACCCTCATCCAGATTGACGTAACGTAATTAAGCTCTTTATAGGATGATGAATACTAACTTTATTACAGTACCCGAAATAGTTTATGCCTTTTTTTTTTAATTCGTTGTGACTATTTAGTGAAGCTGTCTTTTGTATTTTATTTTACATGTTTTTTCTGTTTACGCTGCGTGTAGGCCAGCTTGGGAGATCTTTCAGGACCCTTGCTGTTTCACTCCAGTGGTTTGGAGATGTTATGATTGTTTACCTCATTAATTTGGCAATTATAAAACGCCTCACCCTATTCAGATTATATATTTCTAGGCAAGCGATAGCGACCTTGCAATTTAGGAGAAACATTGTCTACACAAAAGTGTACGACTTTAGCTTTAAGGGGCTCTAGGGGGCGTTGTTTAGTTTGAAGGGGGTCTGGGGAGGCTGTCTTTAAGGGGCTCTAGGGGGCGTTGTTTAGTTTGAAGGGGGTCTGGGGAGGCTGTCTTTAAGGGGCTCTAGGGGGCGTTGTTTAGTTTGAAAGGGGTCTGGGGAGGCTGAATTTAAGGGGCTCTAGGGGGCGTTGTTTAGTTTGAAGGGGGTCTGGGGAGGCTGTCTTTAAGGGGCTCTTGGGGGCGTTGTTTAGTTTGAAGGGGGTCTGGGGAGGCTGTCTTTAAGGGGCTCTAGGGGGCGTTGTTTAGTTGAAGGGGGTCTGGGGAGGCTGGTCTTTAAGGGGCTCTAGGGGGCGTTGTTTAGTTTGAAGGGGGTCTGGTGAGGCTGTCTTTAAGGGGCTCTAGGGGGCGTTGTTTAGTTTGAAGGGGGTCTGGGGAGGCTGTCTTTAAGCGGCTCTAGGGGGCGTTGTTTAGTTTGAAGGGGGTCTGGGGAGGCTGTCTTTGAGGGGCTCTGGGGGGTTTTGTTTAGTTTGAAAGGGGTCTGGGGAGGCTGTCTTTAAGGGGCTCTAGGGGGCGTTGTTTAGTTTGAAGGGGGTCTGGGGAGGCTGTCTTTAAGGGGCTCTAGGGGGCGTTGTTTAGTTTGAAGGGGGTCTGGTGAGGCTGTCTTTAAGGGGCTCTAGGGGGCGTTGTTAGTTTGAAGGGGGTCTGGGGAGGCTGTCTTTAAGGGGCTCTAGGGGGCGTTGTTTAGTTTGAAGGGGGTCTGGGGAGGCTGTCTTTAAGGGGCTCTAGGGGGCGTTGTTTAGTTTGAAGGGGGTCTGGGGAGGCTGTCTTTTTCCATAATAGCTGAATGAACGAGATGGGGATATGGCAGCTTACCGTCAGCTGGGGCAAAAATAGTCTCTAGGTATACAACATGTCGCTTACACTTCTACCTACAGTACTGGGTAATAAATAATAGTCTCTAGGTATACAACATGTCGCTTACACTTCTACCTACAGTACTGGGTAATAAATGATAGTCTAGGTATACAACATGTCGCTTACACTTCTACCTACAGTACTGGGTAATAAATAATAGTCTAGGTATACAACATGTCGCTTACACTTCTACCTACAGTACTGGGTAATAAATAATAGTCTCTAGGTATACAACATGTCGCTTACACTTCTACCTACAGTACTGGGTAATAAATAATAGTCTAGGTATACAACATGTCGCTTACACTTCTACCTACAGTACTGGGTAATAAATAATAGTCTAGGTATACAACATGTCGCTTACACTTCTACCTACAGTACTGGGTAATAAATAATAGTCTCTAGGTATACAACATGTCGCTTACACTTCTACCTACAGTACTGGGTAATAAATGATAGTCTCTAGGTATACAACATGTCGCTTACCTACAGTATTGGGCAATCTCGGTAAGGGGCCCCCCTGGCGGCGAGGGTCGGAAGTGAGCGTTTAGTGGCGGTATAATAGTCCGTCATCAGTGTGAGTGATGGCGTGTTAGGACACCACCTTATTTAATAACTCTCTCAACCCTGACCCGCATTTATTCTACACACTCTTCTTTAACCCCTTCTGTACCGGCGACGTCTTTTAAATTTTATTCTAGCTATATTTAGAGAATTTTGTGCAGTTTAAGAAGGATCATTGGTAGTGAAAAAAAGGT
This sequence comes from Paralithodes platypus, assembly GCA_032716605.1. Lineage (NCBI taxonomy): Eukaryota > Metazoa > Arthropoda > Malacostraca > Decapoda > Lithodidae > Paralithodes > Paralithodes platypus. Next base: position 53,569,677 of record CM064518.1, read on the forward strand.
TAAGCGAGATGGTTCGAAGACTGTATATTCCTGGAGGCCCATTTGAAACTGAATAAAATCGTCTAATAGCAGCCAGAATAAAGTTAAAAGGACGTCGCCGGTACAGAAGGGGTTAACACTTTCAATCAGATAAGAGGCTCTCCTCCAATTTCACTGAACAATTGGGTGAACAAGCCTATACTTTGTCTATTCTAAATAACCTAGAACAATTATTAGTCCACCACCCTACTCGTATTCCTGACCACCTTGGAGACCGGTCCACCATTCTTGACTTATTTCTAACTTCTAATCCTTCTACTTAAACCGGTATCACACGAGAGCTTTTATAGTCAACATTCGATGATCAAGATTGTTCTGGCAACATTTCTGGACTATTTTGCACTGGTATCGGAAACTATACTGTTGGTAGATGAATTTAGGTAACCGAGATATTGTAAATGTTGACTTGATAAGCTGCCAGACCAGTGTTGAGCATAAATGGTGAGGGAAAAACCGCTTATGTGATACCGGCTTAAGGGGGGTCACCTGTTTTTGTTCTGTCCTTTTCTATCTTTCTCTGCCTTGTATCCATTTGGCCCCATTCAGCCTGCTGTTTTAAGACGTTTATCCCCATCCAGGTGTCAATTGTTTACTGGTGAGCGGTAGCGAGCCAGCATATTTTTTATTTTTGTTTGACAGCAGGCTAAATTTGTAAATTTTTCGATAGAAAAATGTCTCCGGCTAAGCCGGATTTCTTCATATAATGCTGGCTCGCTATCGCTCGCCAGGAAGAAATCGACACCTACTGTAGATGGGGATAAACGTCTTAAAATAGTTGGCTGAATGGGGCCGAATGGATACTAGCCAGAGAAAGAGAGAAAGGGAGAAAAATTACAAAAAGAAGGTCACCCCCCTTAACGCTGTAAACCTCTTCTCTCTGTTGAGCCCCTCCGATCACAACCTTACCTGTCCTATCTCTCCACTACGGCCACCCGATCCTCCCAGCCGGCGGCGCTTGTGGCACTTTGACGCTGCCGGCTGGGAGGCTCTTCAGCAGTACTTCTTTGATTTTCCATGGAATGGTGATGTTTGCTTCTGTGGCTTGGGACCCTAGAAGTGTGCCGAACCGCATAACGGAGGTAATCCTCTTGGTCATGGATGAATACATTCCGTTTTCTTTCTCTCAGTCTAATGGAAAATTATCTTAGTTTACTCACACTTGTTCTACTGTTGTCCGCAATTAGGAGGAAACATTCGAACAGTTCCGTACCCTTCAAATTCAAGAATCTCATACTTTTTATGTTTCTGCAGGAATCAAGCCAAAATCCCTCCATAATGATAATAATAATAATAATAATAATAATAATAAAAATAATAACAATATTAATAAATAAAACACCACAACAAACACTCCCACCCCAAACGTCGGATCAAGGAGGGTTAACCTGTGTCTCATTACCACACAATTAGCTTGACGGTGGTTTTAGTCAGCATCTCGCCAGCAATTTATTCATTTAATTCACAGGTGTCAGATCGTAGAGTTTCATATACAGGTTTTACAGGCGCCACGGACAAAGGATTTTTTTTTTCTCAAGGGGGGTAGTACTCGCTTTTTCTAAGAGCCCTCTTCTCCCTCGTTTTTAGCATATTAGCTTTGAGGTTTTAAGACGTTAGTTCCGCTAGAGGTGATTTTGAGACCTTTTGCCTAATTTATTTATCAATATTAAGACCTTTCGTGCCCTTTAGGTGTTGATTTGTTCGTGGCGAGCGATACCGAGCCTCTAATTTTAGAAGGATTTTTTTATACCGAAAAATTTACACATTTATCTTGAAAAGGGGACTCTAGAGGGTGTTTTTCTAAGCTTGATGGAGGTCTAGCGAGTAAACTAAAAAATTAATAAATCAATAAATATATAGACCAAAAACCAAGCACTACCCCCTTAAAGTGTCAATTACAAAGTGGTTTACTATCTATCTCATGCCCACTCTGGCAGCTTCATAACAACTGTCATATGCCCACTCTGGCAGCTTCATAACAACTGTCTTATGCCCACTCTGGCAGCTTCATAACAACTGTCTTCTCTATTATGTTAACACTCTGAGGATCGAGGACGCACTTCGTTTTCTGTGTTCTGCAGCTAGTAATAGACGATTATATTCGGATTAGGAAGGGTGTAATGGACGTCAGAGGGTTGATTGAGACAGTCTTTCCCCTATTCATACCCACAGCTCCTTCCTAAGCTGTATATAATCGTCGAATGATAGCCAACACATATACTGGTAAAGTGCGTCATATCCTGGAGGGGTTAAGGCAGAAAGTGTTATAGACAGGCAGTGTAATAAGGGGGAGGGGGGGGGGATCAGGGGTCACAATAATCATAAGTTAACCCCTTCAGTACCGGTGACGTCCTTTGCATTACATTCTGGTGACTATTGGGTGATTTTATTCAATTTAGGAAGAACCTCCATCAATGAAAAGGCTACAGACTAGCTCATTCATTCCTTTGAGCTACCATGGATCCTTCCTAAGCTGAATAAAGTCGTCTAATAGTGTCCAGAATAAGATAAAAAGGACGTCACGGGTTAAAAGGTGTCAACATGTGTATGGACAGTAATCTCGCTGTTACTATGTGTGCGTCATCTCCTTTCCTTACCCCAAACCGCCTTCAAGCCTAATACATACCTTCTAGACTTCTAGTTAACTTTAACAAAAAATTGGTAGACAAATATCACAGCCGCAGGGCGATTTCTCGTAAATTTCAGGCTCACTATGGCTTGCCTCCACCAAAATCTCCACCTGATTGGAGCGAAACGTCTTATAATCGTCAAATTAACGGGGCAAAATAGGGGAGTCTAAAATTATCACCGAAAGAGAGAGGTCACTGAGTAGGAACGAAGGAGGAGGAGGTGGGAAGGGGAGGGGGAGGAATGAGTAGTGGAGGAGGTGGGGGTAGACGAGTAGAGGAGGAAGTGTGGAGGATTGGGGTAGAGGCAGAGGAGGAGGGATGAGGAGTAGTGAAGGAGGGGGGTTAGAGGAGGAGGAGGAGGAGGGATGAGAAATAGGTGAAGGAGGGGGGAGTAGAGGCAGAGGAGGAGGGATGAGGAGTAGTGAAGGAGGGGGGTTAGAGGAGGAGGAGGAGGAGGGATGAGAAATAGTGAAGGAGGGGGGAGTAGAGGCAGAGGAGGAGGGATGAGGAGTAGTGAAGGAGGGGGGTGGAGGCAGAGGAGGAGGGATGAGGAGTAGTGAAGGAGAGGGTTAGAGGAGGAATGAGGAGTAGTGGAGGAGGGGGTAGAGGAGGAGGAGGAGGGATGAGGAGTAGTGAAGGAGGGGGTGGAGGCAGAGGAGGAGGGATGAGGAGTAGTGAAGGAGGGGGGTTAGAGGAGGAGGCGGAGGGATGAGAAGTAGTGAAGGAGGGGGGAGTAGAGGCAGAGGAGGAGGGATGAGGAGTAGGGAAGGAGGGGGGTGGAGGCAGAGGAGGAGGAGGATGAGTAGTGAAGGAGAGGTGTTAGAGGATGGAGCACATGGATCGCCTCTCACACCAACATTTTACACACACAGTTTTTCCTGTATCAAGAATGTGTGACGTAGGAGGCGGCGGCAGTGGCTTGTATTCGTAAGGGGCAGGTAGTTGCTTTTTGGGACCCCTTCTCCTTCATGCTTAGCCCCATTAGTTTTGAGATTTTAAGATGCTTGATCCATTAGTTTGGCGATTTAAGACCTTTTGTGCCATTTAGAATTTAGATATTGATTTATCCTACCGAAAGATAGCGAGCCTGTAATTTCAGTAGGAACCGGCCTTCGGCCGTGACATATTTCTACCGAAAAATGTACACATTTATCTTGAAAGGGGATTTAGATTTTTGTTTTTTTAAGCTTGATTGTAGGTGTAGCGAGGAAACTTAAAATAAATATGTAACAAATAAATAGACCAAACAATTCGAGCTACCCCCTTAAACAATTGTCTCCCTTCGCAGCGCCTGATACCGAACGAATACTACGGGGATGAATGCTGATTACAGAGAGTACGCGGATGAGCATTTCCATTTCAAAAGGTAAAGTCATTGTTCAAGTTATTTCGTCCACTAACTCCGCTGTAAAGGGAAGAAATTGTTTAAGTATACATGTGTAAATCTTTGGGGACCTGGCCGGGCTTGTAGGCTAGGGTGGTGGAGGCCAAATAACAGAAGATATACCGGTAGACTGTGTTGACTCTGCCTTGTTAAATTGTATATGCGTGAACTAGCTTTCCCATCAATTTAACTTAGAACGTCGTGATTTGTATGCAGTGTTTTGTTCTGCAGTTTGTCTTGCGCGATGTTTAGAAAAAAAATAGTCCCACTTTACTACGAGGCAGAAGTAACGAAAAACACGTTTGTGCCATAATAACAAACGCCACACCATCTCTAGTCGTGTGGTGAGCCAAAAAAATTACGAAGAAGGGTCGATGCATAACAGGTTGTGGACGGAATGTTAAAAAGAGAAAGTTCTGGTATAATTTCGTATACCTAACTCACTAGGGTAATGTTAGGGAACATTCGAATCAATTTTCAGAGAGTGTTGTGTGTGGTGTGGTGTGTGTGTGGGTGGGTGGTGTGTGGATGTGTGTGGTCCTCTGTGTTGTGTGTGTGACTATTAACATACGTAGGATCCGCATTCTAGAACTTGGTAATCAATATAGGTTAAGAGTCGCATGGAATCAGTGTTTTGTTGTTGTTGTTTGGTGTGTTGTAATTGTTCCCCAAGCTCTGGCCGAACAGCCCAAAAACGAGCCAAGGCCAGGCAACACACGCACAGAACCTAGGCCGACCACAATAAAGCCTGGGTGACGAAGTCATGGCGGGGCGCCGAGGAGGGTGCGTGTGTGTGCCCTCACAATTATGAAGGAGAAAGTTGAGTGTGTGGGAAAAATGTGTGTGTGTGTGTGTGTGTGTGTGTGTGTGTGTGTGTGTGTGTGTGTGTGTGTGTGTGTGTGTGCTCTTTTGAACAGTAGATAAGCTATTCTAGGCAGAGATTGCTCAGTTCTCACTCTGATAGACCAGCCCATCACCACTGGCAATACAGTTAATCGTCAGAGTTATTGAAACAATGGAAACATAATTTGAAGAGGATCACTTTATTGATGTTATTGATAAAGTGATCCTCTTTTTATGATGTTTTAGCCATTATTTTATCTTCTCAACGTTATAATTTACGTTATCAAAACTCTTTGGCCTTATTCCTATGTTCAGATCTGCACTGGCATACACAAAGCTAAAAACCGAACGATACATATTTAACGGCATCTAAATTAAAAGTCGAGGTATTAACCTAATCCAATATTCAATAAAGGAAATGAAATAAAAGGAATGAAAGCCACCGAAACTATAAGGTGAACGTGGGAATGGAAGGCGAGAGGAAATGACAAGGACTAGATTATTCTGTTGGGGACGATAATGGAGTGATGTTGTGGCCATGGGTAATAGACGTGGAGGAATGAAGAGAGAGTGAGAGAGAGTGTGTGTGTGAGAGAGAGAAAGAGAGAGATGGGGGTATGATAAATGCGAAAGAGAAGGGTATTCATTTGTACATTAACTGATAAGAATATATTATACGTTAGCATGTATGTTATATATATATATATATATATATATATATATATATATATATATATATATATACCTGTATACATATAAGCATAACCGTAAGCTAAAGACCAGGATAGAGGAACTACAAACCTCGCGCCGCACAGCACACTTCATCATTCATATATTCGTAGCTTTCCTATGTGTCCTGTGTACCTATTTGTTCACCTCCACTCTATTAGCCCTCACCGAGAAACACACACCCAGCTTTTTATTATCATGAGCTGTATGTATAATTGAGTTTAACAGGTCGATGCTTATTATTTCCTTTTGAAGTTCCGTTGATAATGTATAATCCATTTGATAGGTTTAGTTCCTTCCAATTAATTTATTTCACTGCACAGGCTCTTAATTAAGGTACCTAATTTGTAAATATTAATAGTTTATAGTATGTATTATATATAATGACCTCTACATATGGAATAAATGCATGTCTGCCTTTTATATCCAGTATACAGACCATTTAATAAAACTCAATGTATTCTGAAATAGCTGGAAGGGAAAGGTGGAAAGGGAAGTAGGGAGGAAGTGGAAGTATGAAGAGATGGAAGGGAAGAAGAGAGAACAAAGTAGAAGTATTATAAAGAGGTGGGAAGGAAGAAGGGAGAAGAAAGTGTAAATATGAAGAGGGATGGCTGCAAGAGAATGGAATGGGAAGAAAGGGTGAAGAGGAAGACTGAAAAGGAAGGGGAAAAGAGGGAAAGAACACCTGGAAGGGATAGGCAGGAAGGAGAGAAAGAAACAAAGGCATAAGGATGGAAAGGGGGGGGGGGGAGGAATGGAAGACAAGGAAGTAGAAGGATTATGCGAAAAGTGGAAAGAGAGAGATGGGAAGATGAAGAGGATAGAAGGATCGAGAGAGAAGCGGAGGAAAGTGAAGAGATAAAGGAAGAGAGGATATGTAGGAATAGAAAGACAGAATTATAAGCAGGCAGGAATATGTTGGAGGGGGGGGGGGGGGTGATAAGTGAAAATAAGGGGTGCGCTGGGAAGACGTGCAGGGAGATAGGAGGAGATGGGGTAAGTAAGTGAAGATGAGAGTACAGTGGGGAGACATTATGAGGGTGGGGAGGGTAGTTGGGTGAAGATGGGGATTATGAGGTGAGAGGGCAAAACTGGGGGTGGGGAGAAATTATGAGGTTGGGGAGGATGGGTTATGAGGTGAGGTAGGGTAGTCAAGTAAAATGGGGATGGGGAAATAATCTGAGTTGAGATAGGGTAGCACAGGTGACAATGGTGGTGGGATGAGAAGAAATAATGGGTTGGGGAGGGAGGGTAGCCAGGTTAGGATAGTGGGGGTGAGGGTGGAGGGAAGATGAGGTAGTAGGAGGAGACAGGCTCTGGCTAGTTCCTGACACCCTTGATGTATTAGTCCAACTCTCCTGGCTCAGTCCTCCCCCCCCCCCCCCCAGACTCCCTTCACCCCTCACCCTAATATTCGCTTCACTGCTCATCCCCCCAGACTCCCTTCACCCCTCACCCTAATACTCGCTTCACTTCTCATCCCCCCAGACTCCCTTCACCCCTCACCCTAATACTCGCTTCACTGCTCATCCCCCCAGACTCCCTTCACCCCTCACCCTAATACTCGCTTCACTGCTCATCACCCCAGACTCCCTTCATCCCTCACCCTAATACTCGCTTCACTGCTCATCCTCCCAGACTCCCTTCACCCCTCACCCTAATACTCGCTTCACTGTTCATCCCCCCAGACTCCCTTCATCTCTCAACCTAATACTCGCTTCACTGCTCATCCCCCCAGACTCCCTTCACCCCTCACCCTAATACTCGCTTCACTTCCCATCCCCCCAGACTCCCTTCATCCCCCACCCTAATACTCGCTTTCACTGCTCATCACCCCAGACTCCCTTCATCCCTCACCCTAATTCTCGCTTCACTGCTCATCCCCCCAGGCCCCCCTCACCCCCCACCCTAATACTCGCTTCACTGCTCATCCCCCAGACTCCCTTCACCCCTCACCCTAATACTCGCTTCACTGCTCATCCCCCCAGACTCCCTTCACCCCTCACCCTAATACTCGCTTCACTGTTCATCACCCCAGACTCCCTTCACCCCTCACCCTAATACGCGCTTCACTGCTCATCCCCCCAGACTCCCTTCATCCCTCACCCTAATACTCGCTTCACTGCTCATCACCCCAGACTCCCTTCATCCCTCACCCTAATACTCGCTTCACTGCTCATCCCCCAGACTCCCTTCATCCCTCACCCTAATACTCGCTTCACTGCTCATCCCCCCAGACTCCCTTCATCCCTCACCCTAATACTCGCTTCACTGCTCATCACCCCAGACCCTCACCCTCACCCTAATACTCGCTTCACTTCTCATCACCCCAGACTCCCTTCATCCCTCACCCTAATACTTACTTCACCCCTCATCACGTGCACTCTTCACCCCTGTACCCCCAACCCCCAGTCCTCACCCCCAAATCATCGCGAATTAAGGGACTTTAGAGAATTCTGGACCTGCTCATATTTTTAGAATATAGCCACCCTACCTTTCCATTTTCTTCATAGTTTGTATATCTGTGTGTGAGTGTGCGAGTATGTGTGTAGATGTACTGTATATGTGTAGATATATTTTTTTTTTCTCAATTTCGGAGCTGCAGGCATTTCTTAATGAAGCTTTAATTCTTGCTACGCCCCGTGACTATCGAATGAAGCTTCGAAGTATTTTATTGCTTCAGTTTTCCGCAGTAGTCGGCGATACCCTATACGCACCACTGTTACTACGTGTATGGAAGGGAGTGGAGTTCTCGAAAATGGGCTCCAATCCTGACCACCTTCTTGACTTACAGACAAGAATAATCCAGAAGTGTTGATAGATTCTGAAGACATATTATATTTTAGTATATGTGTGACTGTGTTTATACGTGTGTGTGCTCCGAATCCCCCTACCTGCAATACCCACCGTTCTAAAGACAGCTAGGGTTGGTAATACCCATATGTGTGTGATGAACAGTGCGCGTGATGATGTCGGTTGGCAATACCCATATGTGTGTGGTGAACAGTGCGTGTGATGATGATGTCTTGTTGAGCTGTGGTGACTCCAGGGAACAATGGTGAGTCCAATACTTGTCATGCATATTTCCCAGACTTATCTACTGTTTACTGTGTTTCCTTTTACTATGGCTCTTAGTGAATTATTTTAATCTGTTTAGGGTTGAACCGGCAATTCATTAACTTCCTTCCTATTTCTTTCTATTTACCAATTCTCGCATGTTCTATATGATCAGTTTTTGGCCTATATAGTCCTGACTTGATTTACCGATATGATTTCTTTCCCACCCATCTCCCAGTATGTCCAAAAGACCTGTTCAGTTTATTATGTAGGGGAAGGCTGATAACATTATATGGATTGTTGTTTGTGGGATTGAATATACTGTAATTACATGCCGTATCCTAATAGGGATTTTATGACATTATATATTAGTCTCTCTCTCTCTCTCTCTCTCTCTCTCTCTCTCTCTCTCTCTCTCTCTCTCTCTCTCTCTCTCTCTCTCTCTCTCTCTCTCTCTCTCTCTCTCCACCACGACCACCCAACACACACACATTACTATACAAGCACATACACACACGCACATAAAACACACACACACACACACACACACACACACACACACACACACACACACACATCGTCCTCCTCTCCATTAATATTTATCAGAGTCCCCCCCTCCCACCCGACACCTTCCTAGCTCTGCCCTGTCTCCCTCCGCTTGCTGGCTTACTTCCCTATTGTTATCCCCCCCCCCCTCTCTCTCTCTCTCTCTCTCTCTCTTTCTATCTATCCTCGCCCTCTATACTATCTATTTATCTACTCGTCATTCTATCTATCTATCCCAATCTGTATGTATCACTCTTCTATTCTGTATCTCTCTCTTCTCTCTCTCTCTCTCTCTCTCTCTCTCTCTCTTATCTATTATATTTCTCTACATCTATCTATCTATCTATCTATCTATCTGTCTATCCTCGCTCTCTCTATCTATCTATTTATCTATCTGTCTGTCTATCTCTATCTATCTATCTTTATACCAATCTGTCTGTATCTATCTCTTTCTATTCTCTCTCTCTCTCTCTCTCTCTCTCTCTCTCTCTCTCTCTCTCTCTCTCTCTCTCTCTCTCAAGACTTTAACCCCTTCTGTGCCTGGGACGTCCGTTTACCTTTATGCTGGCTACTGTTAGACGATATTATTCAGTTTCAAAAGAGCCTCCAGCAATTAGCAGGCTTTGAACTATATCACTTAAACCTTCTTACTACCGCAGATCTTTCTTAAACTGCACAAAATCTTCTAATTATACCTAGAATAATATGAAAAAGACTTCGCCGTTACAGAAAGGGTTAGATTATATCAATAGCTTATAATACTGTATCGTGTGAAGCGTTTCACTGTAATCACTGACTAATATCACCAACCATAATATACATGTTCTCAAGAGTGTCTAAAACTAACGGAATTGACTTGTCAGTGCTTTTTGTGACAGATATGACTGGCACACTATATTTCCTCACGTCATGCAATGCCATTTTCTATAAGATACTGTTAACATTGACTATATTATTTATATTATATGTACTGTTTGATCTGTGTGTTGCAAGGTCTCGATGTTTATTTGAAGGTTAATAAACTACGTTTAACATTTACAACACACACATATCAAATGGAACATAGGAATACAAAGGAAGACAAGCAACAACAGACCTAATGGTCTGTAAGGTCTGTGTATCTATGTAACTCTCTGTCTCTCTCCCACTCTCTCTCACTCAATCTCTCTCTCTCCCTCCCCCCCTCTCTCTCTCTCCCTCCCCCCCCCCCTCTCTCTCTCTCACTCACTCACTCACTCACACACACTCTCTCTCTCTCTCTCTCTCTCTCTCTCTCTCTTCACCAGGACAAGGTGATGAACTGGTAACACGCCTCCGCCACCCCTTCTGACCTAGAGAGGAGCTAAAATAAATGGTGGTGCCGCCTAATACGTGGACGCTGAGGGAAAGGCCTGCTATACTGTGTGTGTGTGTGTGTGTGTGTGTGTGTGTGTGTGTGTGTGTGTAATAGAAGATATAAATTGAATGGAGGTACTGCTTACTATAAGGACGCCGAGAGAAAGACCTGCAATAGTGTGAGGGTGTGTATCTTTCGGTGTCTTTTAATGTGTGTCTGTGTCTTTGTCTGTGTTCATGTGTATGTGTGCCCGTGTGTATGTGCCTCTGTGTGTGTGTGTGTGCCTGTGTGTGTATGTATGTATGTGTGTGTGTGTGTGTCTGTGTATGTGTGTGTGTGTGTAATATAGGAGGTATAATAAATGGAGGTGGTGCCTAATACGTGGACACCGAGGGAAGGACCTGCTCCCTAGGGGGTCCTCCTGCATTTGTTTATGTTGGGCTGGATGGGGGTAGATAGATAAGTCGATAGATATGAGGATAGATAAGAATGCCGATATATAGATATATAAATAAAGATATTTATATTTAAATGGAAAGATAGATATACCGGTATAAAGAATAACGATTTGAAAGTAATATCTTGATATCTAGATATAGATATAATAGCGAAAAAATATATACATATACTGTATGTTAAAAGAAAAAATAATGCTGATAATGTCAGTAATTCTATGTGGTGATCAAGTTTCAGTAATAAATCCAAGCAAGGGACTCTGAGCCTAATTTGCATGATAGCTACGTGAAGATAGCACAGCTGGGTACAGTCATGTGCAAAGTGTGGTTTGTATCTCAATATTAATAATAATAATAATAATTATTATTATTATTATTATTATTATTATTATTATTATTAATTGACATGCCATTAGAAAAGACCTACAGCAACTCGGCACTCGTAATTGGAAGAGGAGAAATATATAAGAAGCAGCGTTTGATTCTAGGTCGCCACGCACTAAGAGTCGACAAGTGCGCATCTGCCACCGCTGCATCCCTACTCAATGGGGGACCGGATAGCGTCGTCTGCTACTCTCATAAACACCCAATAGTAATCAGTTTCCATCCAGTGAGTCGACATTTATACATCGAAGTCATCAACATATTTGTTTTATATACATTAATGTTATAGAAATATTACTCTCATAATTCTATTCAGTACATAGTCCAATATACAAAGTATATAATTATGATGAATACAAATTAATATATTAGGTCTACAGACACATATGGCAAGAATCCGAGTCCTTGCCATATGTCTCTGTAGGCCTAACATATTCTTTTGTATTCATCATATATACTTTGTATGTAGGACAATGTAGGCTACAGAATACAATTTGAGAGTAATATTTCTGTAACATTAAGGGGAGGTATTTAGTTTGTTCCCTACGTTTCTGTAACATTAAGGGGAGGTATTTAGTTTGTTCCCTACGTTTTCATCAAGCTTAAAATTACACCCTCTAGACCCCCTTTCAAGATAAATTTTTACATTTTTCGGTAGAAAAATTTCCCGGCCAGAGGCCGGTTGCTCTTAAATTACAGGCTCGCTATCGCTCGCCAGGAAAAAATCGACACCTTAATGGCACGAAAGGTCTTAAAATTGACAGAAATGGGGCAAAATGTCTTAAAATGTCAAAACTACTAGGGCGAACGTCTGAAGATCTCGAAAGCAATGGGGCTAAACATGAGGGGGAAACGGGTCCAGAAAAAAATCCCTCAAGTGGAAATCTCCTCTTAATGAATATAGACAGGAGTGATATTTTGATGACTTAGATAAATACATTTCAGCTCACTGGATGGAAACTGATTAGCCTACTTTTGGGTGTTTGTGAAAGAGTAGCCGACGACGCTATCCGGCCCCCCATTGCCTTTCTTACCCGCAGCACACCACCATACACAAGCTAGGATACACACACATACTATCGCACACATAGTATGTTACTCACACACACATACATACATATTACTCACAAACATACTGATAGTAACAAGCTAGTATACACACACACACACACACTCTCTCTTACACCTCATCCCCAGTAATAACAGCCTCACCATTAATTATCACTATTAATTACACCACAATTAACGTAATATTACCCCCACAGATGCCGCGGTCTCTCCCAAGCCAGTCCTTCCTCTACCGTCGCCTTGTCCTCCTTCCAGTGTGTGAGTGTTATTTATTAGATTTGTTAATATTATTGTTATTCATATTACATTTATCGTATTTTAATAGTTCAGTCACGGTCAAAAGTCGTGTCCATCTCCATAATTTTAACTCTACATATAAATGTAAAAATATTTAATATATAAACAAAACATGTTCAAATTCATGGTTTATTCATTATGGTTCAGGAGTATTTATATATTCAACCAATTGAGGATAATAGAATAATGTGAAGTTGATAAAGTGCGATACCGCTTTTGTCGTTGGCTGTACTAGTTATCATTTCTACTTCTTGTATTAATTCTTAGGCAATGCTCTGGTAAGTAGTTGAATTATTTTTCCTTTAAGAAGCGTCTATCTTCAACTTATCAGTAATTCGTAAATCATTTCAACAATGTTTCCTATTTCGTATAAATAGTACTTTTAAGTATCTGGGCAGTGTGTTGAGTAAAGATGGGACTGTGAATGAGGAGGTGCGGGAGAGGGTGCAACAGGGGAAGAGGGTTGTAGGAGCGCTGAAAGCAGTAACAAGAAATAGGGTGGTCAGTATGGAAGTGAAGAAATCCTTGCATGACAGTGTGGTAATCCCGACACTAACGTACGGAAGCGAAGCATGGACGTTCGGGAAGAGACTTAGACCAAGAGTGAGTGTGGTGGAAATGAGTTACTTGAGAAGTGCGTGCGGAGTTACATGGAGGATAGACAGACGAATGAAGAAGTAAGAAGGTGTGGTGTGAAGGTAGATGTGCTGGAAAGTGTGAAAAGGAACAACTTGAGATGGTTCGGCCATATGGAGCGTATGGAAAGCGAGAGATTGACTAAGAGGGTGTACGAGAGCGAGGTGGAAGGACAGAGAGGGAGAGATGCACCGAAGGAGAGGTGGAAGGATGGAGTGAGGAAGTATATGAATGAAGGCGGTGCTGGTTGGGAGGAGGGGCGTCGACTGACTGGGGACAGAGGTGCATGGGGGCGGTTCGTTCATGGCCACCCCTTCGGGGATCACGGCGTCAGGCAATAGATAGATAGATAGTACTTTCCGGGTGACAATAATATTTTCTAGCTTGCTGTAAACAAAATGTCCATGCCTATGTAAGTAATAGTTTTATGTAAGTAATATGTAGTATTTATCGTCATGATATTAGGTCATTATTATTTGAATATCTTGGTGTAATCGGGACCATAAATTATACGCTAGAATTAGAAGGGATCATTGTAAGACAATTTGTGTATGTGAGTAGTAGAACAACATAAGAAGCTGTATGTGCTGAACTTAGTAGTGGACGTGTTTATGATAGAAGTTTTAAAAGTGAATAAAGGGGAGCAATAATAGAGCCATGTAGGATTAAATTATAGAGGTTAAGTATGAAACAATGAATGTTGAAAGCGGAATTAGTAAAGGGTTAACTTAGGCTGGAGATAGAAGAGCCTTGTGGGTATTGTAAATGTATGGAGGGAATTGACCCTACCAGAAACTCTTGGAGTTGCCGCGCCTGACACGTTGTTTTGTACAGTAAGCGACCTGGGCCCTTTAAATGGCGATATCCCCGCAGTTCTTCACCCTCCCTCTCCATCAATAATTCTTAATTATAAGCTATATGTCGTACTTTCTATAGTTGACACACATTACAGTCCTTGCATATTGATGCTCATTATATTATAAAGTCACCCATAATATTAAATAACTTACAACATAATGCACACACACACACACACGACACACACACACACACACACACCCACCCACCCACTCACCCACCCACCACACACACACACACGACACACACGACACACACACACACACACACACACACACACACACACACGAGATAAGGCACTAGCGGTAGACAGGAAACTTGTGAAGACCAGCTGGGTGGCACGGTGGTCTGGGGTGAAAGTTTGGGTCATTAAGATGTTTGATAAGAGAGATAGTGGTGGTGGTGGAAATAGAGCGAGGATGTGGTTATGGTGGACGAGCGTGGAATTATATGTGGGAGGATGGTGGAGACATAAATACTATATACCGTACTTGTAGGAGCTAAGGTCGTCATAAAGTGAGTGTATAAACTATAATATACTATATACATTATACAGTATATATATATATATATATTCAAGGAACATCCATTTAGATTGATGCTCAGATCAAATCAGCTAATTATCATTAAACCCATGATATGCCTTTATCATTATATAGTTGATTTGATTTAAACATCAATATAGATGGATATATATTTGGATAAAGAAAATTGCAAGAACTGACGAATGTTTGTCTTTAGCTGTACATTGCCACTAAACCGGAAGACACACTGTTTGTCAGTTTATGATGGTGCATGACACTGTGCAACATGAAAAGTGAGAGTGGCTGGACGAGAGAGAGAGAGAGAGAGAGAGAGGTCTGAAGGAAAAAAACAGGAGAGTTTATCAATGTTGTACAAATATCCGCCATGTTGTATATATATAGTGAGCCTTTGCGTGCATTTCATATTATACAGTAAGTTACAGAGGCATCCAGCACTGAAATGAACGACAAATAGCGCAATATGTATAGTACTTTAACCGTAATTTTCTGTCTGCTGTGTGTTTTCCCCAAATTTTTTCCCCTCCCCCCAAAAACAAAATATATATATATTTATAAATATTCAATACATTATATACAGAGATTTAAAAAAAAAAAAAAAAAAAAAAAATGAAACCCCCCAGCCTTATAACTGTAAGGTTGCTCCGTGCAAACAGTGAACCAAATCTCTCACTAGCTCCTCGGTGACATCTATCTATCTATCTATCTATTGCCGGACGCCTTACTCCCCTTACGAGGGTGGCCATACACAGAATGCCCCCAAGCGGACCTATTCCCTGTGAGAGGGACAACCCGAGCCAGTTTAGTGAAGGACTTACAGGATTGACCACTCAATTTAGGATCCGTCCAACTCCGAGGCCTTCTGTGTATCTTGTTAGCACTATTTTTCTACAGTGGTGTTCGGCTAATCCATCCACTAACCTGCCTTACCCTTAGGTAAGCAGTACGGATGTGTATCAGGTTTACTCCCCTAGACAGGTTGCCAACCAAGGCTGACGAGTCCCATCCACCCGGATTTGTATAAGGTTGTCTCCCCTAGATGAGTTGCCGACCAAGGCTAACGAGTCCCATCCACCCATGAAGTGACAAGAAGTACGTTATTAGTAATTATCAACGAGTATTTCAACTGTCGAACAAGAAGGAATCCAAGATAAAGCAACATTACAGACTGAGCTTTTGATGCATGCCACAGAAGAGCTATACACGACACTTTTGATGCATGCCACAGAAGAGCTATACACGACACTTTTGATGCATGCCACAGAAGAGCTATACACGAAACTTTTGATGCATGCCACAGAAGAGCTATACACGAAACTTTTGATGTATGCCACAGAAGAGCTATACACGAAACTTTTGATGCATGCCACAGAAGAGCTATACACGAAACTTTTGATGCATGCCACAGAAGAGCTATACACGAAACTTTTGATGCATGCCACAGAAGAGCTATACACGACACTTTTGATGCATGCCACAGAAGAGCTATACACGAAACTTTTGATGCATGCCACAGAAGAGCTATACACGACACTTTTGATGCATGCCACAGAAGAGCTATACACGAAACTTTTGATGCATGCCACAGAAGAGCTATACACGAAACTTTTGATGCATGCC
The DNA here is from genome assembly GCA_032716605.1 of Paralithodes platypus. Classification (NCBI taxonomy): domain Eukaryota; kingdom Metazoa; phylum Arthropoda; class Malacostraca; order Decapoda; family Lithodidae; genus Paralithodes; species Paralithodes platypus. The sequence continues at coordinate 53,586,101 of CM064518.1, forward strand.
ACAGAAGAGCTATACACGAAACTTTTGATGCATGCCACAGAAGAGCTATACACGAAACTTTTGATGCATGCCACAGAAGAGCTATACACGAAACTTTTGATGCATGCCACAGAAGAGCTATACACGACACTTTTGATGCATGCCACAGAAGAGCTATACACGAAACTTTTGATGCATGCCACAGAAGAGCTATACACGAAACTTTTGATGCATGCCACAGAAGAGCTATACACGAAACTTTTGATGCATGCCACAGAAGAGCTATACACGAAACTTTTGATGCATGCCACAGAAGAGCTATACACGAAACTTTTGATGCATGCCACAGAAGAGCTATACACGAAACTTTTGATGCATGCCACAGAAGAGCTATACACGAAACTTTTGATGCATGCCACAGAAGAGCTATACACGAAACTTTTGATGTATGCCACAGAAGAGCTATACACGAAACTTTTGATGCATGCCACAGAAGAGCTATACACGAAACTTTTGATGCATGCCACAGAAGAGCTATACACGACACTTTTGATGCATGCCACAGAAGAGCTATACACGACACTTTTGATGCATGCCACAGAAGAGCTATACACGAAACTTTCAGGCCATGCAGTTACCTCCCCCTATTATCTTAGTCTCTCCAATAACGGTCTCCATATAAACCACCTTATATAACATCTGGCAGACATTACTGCACTGAGAACGCAATTGTAAGATTATTTAAGAGGGGGGGGGGGGGGAGTTTCGGGATCTCTTCTTCCATTAATTTAGTCCCATTAATATCGAAATTTTAGATATTAGCCCCATTAGTTTGGCGATAAAAACCGTTCACGCCATTTAGGTGTCGGATTTTTTCCTGGCTAGTGATAGCGAGCCAGCATTTGAAGAAGAAAACACCTCCGACCGGGATATTATTCTACCGAATATTGCACAAATATATCTTGGGGATATTTTATAAAGGTCGATGGAGGTCTAGGGAACAAAATATAAAAAGCTTCCTTTAAGGCAATGTCAGAGGAGCGGCGGGGGGGGGGGGGGGGGAGTCTTCTTCTTCTTTCGTAGTATTTCGGGGCTCTTTTAGATTTACATAACAAACAAGACTGAAGGTAGATTATCGTAGGTTTCTCAATTATTATAAAACTTAGATTATAAAACTTCCAAGCGAAACTTGCCGGATATCTCCCTATAGAAGTCTGTGAAGGCAGGGAGAGTGAGAACAAAAACATCCATTGTTGCCAGAACGGTATATGGGGAGGAAGAAAACATAAAATAAGGCGAAAGTTCTATATGGATCGAACGTGGGAGCAAGAAGGGATGTATCAAGAACGTGGGAGCAAGGAGGGATGTATCAAGAACGTTAATAAAGACAGGTAGTAGGCGAAATATAGAATAATATATTTAAATGTGGATAAGCGAAATAATAGGCGAAACCGAATAAAAAACGTAAGTTAATATAGATAATAGACGAAATGAAGACTAAAGAACGTAAATAAAGATGAATAATAGACGAAATAAAGAATAAAGAACGTAATATAGATGGATAACAGACGCAATAAATAATAAATAGCGTAAATATAGATAGCTTGTATAATACATTTAATTGAACATGTACAGTACAGTATATAAAGAGATATAATAGACGAATGAACATATAACGACTGAGTATATTTATAATGAGGTATGGAGAAGGGGAAATGGCAGCTAATAGATTTAGTTTAGAATATTCAGTTTAGAAGGGGATATGAACACATTTAATTTAGAAGGGGTTATGACAAGATTTACCGGTAGTTTAGACAGGGAATTACAAGATTTATTTTAGAAGGGGATATAGCAAGATTTATTTTAGGTGATATGGAAAGATTTAGTTTAGAAGGAGATGTGGCAATATTTAGCTTAGAATGGGATATGGAAAGATTTAGTTTAGAAGGAGATGTGGCAATATTTAGCTTAGAATGGGATATGGAAAGATTTAGTTTAGAAGGAGATGTGGCAATATTTAGCTTAGAATGGGGTATGGAAAGATTTAGTTTAGAAGGAGATGTGGCAATATTTAGCTTAGAATGGGGTATGGAAAGATTTAGTTTAGAAGGAGATGTGGCAATATTTAGCTTATAATGAGATATGGAAAGATTTAGTTTAGAAGGGGAAATGAAATGATTTAGCTTAGAAGGGGAATGGGAAAGATTTGGTTTAGAAGGGGAAATGAAATGATTTAGCTTAGAAGGGGAATGGGAAAGGTTTGGTTTAGAAGGGGAGATGGCCGCAGACAGATTTAGATTAGATTTAGTTGGATGAACGAGAGGGAATGACGAAGACGTAGCAAAAGTAATAGTATATCATAAATAAGTTGGTAGAAACGTAGACAAATACACAACAAATGAAGTTTTAGGAATGAGGACAAATTATCAGCAGGAGAAGAATCGCAAGCAAATGTCAAAATCTGTCATTTTGTGTCGAAGAGTGAGTAATGAGGATTGTGCATGAATGATTAGCCAGGTGAAGAATATGACCATTGTTGTTGGTTGGTTGTGAGGATTTCGAAATACCGATAAATATGAGATATAATGTTAGCAGACACTAAAGTTAAATTGGATGATGTTGGGTGGTTTAGTGCTGTTATGTGCGTGCAATATTAAGGTAAGTGCGTGTTTGTATGTTATAGTTTTGAGTTCGTGTACGTGAGTGTATGCTTGCGTGCGTATGAGAGAGAGAGAGAGAGAGAGAGGGAGAGGGAGAGAGAGAGGTACTGATATAGTGAAGATGTCAGCACCAGCATCCCTCATATTACAAGCATATCAGAGCCGTTGTGTGTCCCTGAGAGAGAGAGAGAGAGAGAGAGAGAGAGAGAGAGAGAGAGAGAGAGAGAGAGCGAGCGAGAGAGAGAGAGACTACTGATAGTGAGAAAGAGAGAGAATGGGGGGGGGGGGGCCAACTGATAGTGAAGATGTCAGCACCCTCATCCCTCCTATCACCAAAATGTCAGAGGTGTGTGTGTGTGTGTGTGGCCCTGAGATAGCTGTGTTGCAGTAAATAAACCTATTATCATTTTTGTTTTGTTATTAATTTTATTTTGTTATTATTATTTGTATTATTATTAATAGTAATTTAAATAGGCCTATATACTGTAGGTCCCAGCTGTTGTCTCACCCTGCCATCCTAACCCTGACAACTTCACCTTATCCCCCTGTAACACTAACCCAGCCACCTCCACCCTGTCACCCTTTCTGTCTCACCTTAACTCTTTCACCTTCTCCCTATGACCCTGTAATACTAACCCTGCCACCTCCACCCTGTCACTCTAACCACCCCACCCACCTATCCCCCTGTAACACTAACCCTGCCACCTCCACCCTGTCACTCTAACCACCCCACCCACCTATCCTCGTGTAACACTAACCCTGCCACCTCCACCCTGGCACCCTAACAACCCCACCCACCTATCCCCCTGTAACACTAACCCTGCCACCTCCACCCTGTCACCCTTATTGTTTCACCTTAAACACCCCACCCCTCTATCCCCCTGTAACACTAACCCTGCCACCTCCACCCTGTCACCCTTATTGTCTCACCCTAACCACCCCACCCCTCTATCCCCCTGTAACACTAACCCTGCCACCTCCACCCTGTCACCCTTATTGTTTCACCTTAAACACCCCACCCCTCTATCCCCCTGTAACACTAACCCTGCCACCTCCACCCTGTCACCCTTATTGTTTCACCTTAACCACCCCACCCCCTACCCCCCTGTAGCACTAACACTGCCACCCTCACCGTCTGTGTGATCCAAACGTTTGATCGTGAGCGTACCTGCCACCTTTCACTCTCCCTTTCTTCCCACTCTTAATTACGGCCCATTACCCCTTCCCTTACCTGTACTGGGGGCCTCTTTCAACATTTGTCGTTCATATGTCTTTGGTTTGATGTATTAATTGATATCTTCCCTTCGGCTCCTTTACATGTATGTATGTATGTATGTATATATACCGGTATATACACTGTATATATATATACACACATATATATATATATATATATATATATATATATATATATATATATATATTCAATAAGTCAATTCTTCGATTCTCCTTACTATCATTCTTAATATGTTATCCCATTGATTTACTGATTTATGTAGGTTATATATATTTACTGATTTATGTATGTTATATATATTTACTGATTTATGTATGTTTATTTGCCATTGTGTCTCTGTTACTTATCAGAATTTCCGTATCTCTAATCGTCAACTCTTGTTCGTGTTTCTTTACTTCCATTTAATTTGTCTTGTTGGGTCGTCTTTTATTGCCCCACCCAAATATCCTTGCCTCCTGATAGAAAATTTCAGTGCCTATTGCAGTTAACTCTAGATGGTTGCATTTAGCCGTATAGTATCTACCCTAGCCATAGAATAATGTATCAGTGCACCATTGATTAGTTAAGGGAGCCCACCTAGCTTTTTCTCATTCTCTATGTCTCTTTTTCTTTGGCTTTTTTCCATTCGGCCCCATTGAGCTTACTGTTTTAAGACGTTTACCCCCATCCATTTGTCAATATTTTCCCGGCGAGTGGTAGCGAGCCAGCATATATATATTTTTGTTTTGACAGCAAGCTAAATTTGTACATTTTTCGATAGAAAAATTTCTCCGGCGAAGCCGGATTTCTCCATACAATGCTGGCTCGCTATCGCTCGCCAGAAAGAAATCGACACCTGAATGGGGATAAACGTTTTAAAACAGTTGGCTGAATGGGGCCGAATGGATACAAACCAGAGAAAGAGAGAAAAGGAGAGAAAGATAAAACAAAAAAGGCCGGTGACCCCCCTTAAATATAATACATTTAGTTGCATTAGTCAAACATTTCCTATATAGCAACATTGTAACAGTACCATTATAGATAGATTTATTTATTGTGCATCTTTAGTTTCATCCGTCCCCTATCATCACTTCATATCTCATTCTTATCTCCTTATCGTCTGGCTTTCGTCCGGTTCATGTACGGTTGTGCTGTTTTCTATGTATGTGTGGATGTATGTATGTATGTATATGTATGTATGTATATTCATTAACTAATTATTTATCTATCCATCTTCTCTGTCTATCTACCTGTATTTCTATGTTTTTGTTTCTATCAGTTTCTTTATTTCTTGCTTCGGCTTTCTTGTCATGTTCTCAGTTCTTCCTCCTTTTAGTTCACCCTTCCTTCGTATTCTTTATCACTTTCTTTCCTTATCCACCCTGCATGGTCAAACCCAATAGTTCGGAAACCGTCTTGCTCATAGAATGTATGCTATATCGATACCATTTACTGTATTTAATGTATGCTATATATATACCATTTACTGTATTTAATGTATGATATATAGATACCATTTACTGTATTTAATGTATGATATATAGATACCATTTACTGTATTTAATGTATGATATAGATACCATTTACTGTATTTAATGTATGATATATAGATACCATTTACTGTATTTAATGTATGATATATAGATACCATTTACTGTATTTAATGTATGATATATAGATACCATTTACTGTATTTAATGTATGATATATAGATACCATTTACTGTATTTAATGTATGATATATAGATACCATTTTCTGTATTTAATGTATGATATATAGATACCATTTACTGTATTTAATGTATGATATATAGATACCATTTACTGTATTTAATGTATGATATATAGATACCATTTACTGTATTTAATGTATGATATATAGATACCATTTACTTGCCCTTGATAAAGTACCGTGTTTAATTTACAACCCGTAACTGGTATTGCATTATTAGCTTAGCGCCTGGGAAGTATCGAGTTAACCCTTTCAAGATACGAGGACGGGTTTGTTTCTATTATTCTGGCTATTAGTAGACGATTTTATTCAGTTTAGAGAGGAATTGTGGTTGTCAGAGGGTTACTCGAGATAGATTATACCCATTTGATTCCATGACCTATTTGCTCCACCACTTTCCCAAATGATCACCTTCCAGCAGTCTCTCTCTCTCTCCCCCCCCCCCCCTCTTTCCTCTTTAACACTATCTGGTGCAACTTCTCGGGGGTCATGGTATTTTGTTATATTATTATATTAATTTATTTTTGCTGTAGCCATTTTCGACGAATGCATATTTAGTTTCCCCCTAGACTAAGAACAGCACCTCCCCAGATCCCCTAGACTAAGAACAGCACCTCCCCAGATCCCCTAGACTAAGAACAGCACCTCCCCAGATCCCCTAGACTAAGAACAGCACCTCCCCAGATCCCCTAGACTAAGAACAGCACCTCCCCAGATCCCCTAAACTAAGAACAGCACCTCCCCAGATCCCCTAGACTAAGAACAGCACCTCCCCAGATCCCCTAGACTAAGAACAGCACCTCCCCAGATCCCCTAGACTAAGAACAGCACCTCCCCAGATCCCCTAGACTAAGAACAGCACCTCCCCAGATCCCCTAGACTAAGAACAGCACCTCCCCAGATTCCCTTGAAGCTAAAAACAGAAAACAAAAAACGGCACCCAGATCCCCTTCAATATGTACATTTTTCGCTAGAAAAAAACTCAGGCCAAAGGCCACAGTTGTAAACTCGCTATCGCTCGCCCAGAAAAAATCGACACCTGAAAGGGGTGAAATGTCTTATAATCGCCAAACTAATGAGGTTAAACGTTTTACAATCTTCAAACCAATGGAGTGAAACAGGGCGGTTCCAAAAAGACCTGCCCTGCACCAGATAGGGTTAACAGTTAAAATATTTCGTAAGCCGAACTGCTGCGTCTTTACAATATATATATAATATATATATATATATATATATATATATATATATATATATATATATATAATAGGTGGCTTTAGTTTTCCCATTTTGTATTCACGTCACTATACATTATTCACTCGGTTACAATATCATGTAACTCCCTCCAAATAGCACTTTTTTTGTTTTTGTCTTCCCCTGAGTAAATCCGTTGCCAATCATATAATCACATCTATATCCTGTAGCAGCTGTCCGATACATTTACAGACTGAATATAAACACCATATGAGGAGGAGCACGTTATTGACAAGGTTTTGCTTAGAGGTTGATCAATAGCTCTCACCTTCTCCCTACTCTATCAACAACCCCCCCACCACTGCCACAACAACTTCAACGTTACAACACTAACGACAACTTGTAATATTGTTGTAAAACAGACAACTACCAAACGTGTATTATCGCATACCCTTGGAATATGTGTTCTATGTATTCATTATTAAAATATAATTATAGGTAATTTTGTAATTAGGTAATTTGTCCTGGCCGAAGGCCGGTTTCTCTTAAATTACAGGCTCGCTATCGCTCGCCAGGAAAAATCGACACCTAAATGAAACGAAATGTCTTAATATTGACAAAGAAATGGGACGAAATGTCTTTAAATCGCCAAACTAATGGGCCGAACGTCTTAAAATCTAAAAATCAATTGGGCTAAACACGAGGGAGAAGGGGGACCAGAAAAATTACCATGTTCCCTTAAATAATGTTCTTGTTGAGAGAGATGTAATTAGTAAATAAACAAATATATTACACGTATAAAACAATACTTACGGACTGGTAGTTGAAAACAACATCATTTAATCTTAATCAAAGCAAAAACAACAGCAACAGCACCCTCCTCCCCCCTCCTCTCAAACACATACACACACACACACAAAAACGTACACTCACATACACACACACGTACACACACACACACACACCTACACACTCATACACACACACACACACACACACACACACGTACACACACACACACTCACATAAACACACACACACACTCACACACGTACACACACATACACACACACACACACCTCCCCACTACGGCCGTCCACACACATGTACACACACACACACATACACCTCCCCCACTACGGCCGTGCACACACATGTACACACACACACACACACACACACACACACACACACACACACACACACACACACACACACACACACACACGTACACCTCCCCCACTACGGCCGTCCTCGCCAACTTCCGGACAGAAGAAGCGGTGAATCGTTTTTGCAATTATTATTCATTTTCGCCCCGTTTTTGCCTGTTACGGAGTTTTAACCCCGCCCTGGTGAAGAATGGCGAGGTTAATGGTGTCACTGGGGGTGTCTGTCTTACGGGGGAGCCACAAGGTGCATGCATCTATTATCACCGAACATATTTACGTATGCATTTTATTTATACATTTAATCAGATATCAACGATTGATTATTCCGGTATTTCCTCTTGTCGTTATGATCCCCGCTTAAGTGAAGAATAGCGAAGTTAAATATGTTATTGGTGGCCTGTTTATTAGAGTTACTGTACTCTAGTAACGTGGGTTCGAATCTATCTACCTGTGAATAAATGTTCTGTTCAACACTTTCCTGGCTGTAGAAGTTAAGGTGTGTATGCGCCACCCCTGGGTTCCACCTGGTTCCCTGCCCACATCTTACCCCTTCTGGGAATATATATTTTGTTTGCCACCGTCACACGATTATAGTAAACTGGAAAAAGGCACTCTTAACTCTTTCAGTATTCGGTTATTACATTGTGTATAGCTTAGGAATACCTCTAGTTGTGTCATGGGTATACTCAATCTGAATTATCCCTTAGGTTCTCTTTGATCTAGGTTCTCTTTGATCCATCCTGATATTGATAAAACACGCCTAATAGTAGACACATAGTATGAGTCTGCCCTGGTATACTGAAGGGGTAAATAATTATAAGGGCATTTACGATCTCACTTTGGTAATAATTGTCTAAAAAGCGCATAGCCCATTTATTGGGAGTTGCTTTCCTGTATAGTTCTCCATATATTTTGATTGACTGTGTACTATAAACTCTGCACATTGTATAATATGATGCATGGCCTTCAGCAACAACATTCCCCAAAATGTTGGGGCTTCTACTGAGTGCTAAATAATGAATATGAAATAAAAATAAATCTCACTTAACTCCTTGACCGTCATTCCTAATTGAATAAATTACATGAAGTTAATAATATAATAAATCCAGTTATTTGATTGCAAGAGGTATTGTGATTAGTATCCAATTATTTAAATTCTATATACAATGTGTGTACTCTATATATAGAGAGTTTGTATTAAAGTGTATTTTGTATCCCATCTTGAGTATTTAAATTGTTAGTTATAACAATTCTTCCCGATAGAACAAAATATTGATATAATTAATTTACAATATTACATGTATTTCTATGAAAACTGTTGATATAAGTTATAGTATTGAATTGTCGATATCTTAAATTAAAAATCATATTAATTTTGACTAATAACTAGTATAATATAATATAATTACAGTAAGAATAAGAGTGGTGCAAACTATATACAACCTAAGATAATTATAGAATCAATAATAAATAGGGTAGGCATTAAACATATCAATACTATAATATATTAGTATGTTATAATTGTACATCATACGATAGATAATATACACTTCCCGCGGTACGTGGTTGGCGGGGTGGCCTAGATTTGTTTTGTTCAACTGTACTGGCTAACCCCCCCCCCCACTCTCCCCTTTTATGTCTCTCTCTCTCTCTCTCTCTCTCTCTCTCTCTCTCTCTCTCTCTCTCTCTCTCTCTCTCTCTCTCTCTCTCTCTCTCTCTCTCTCTCTCTCTCTCTTTCTCTTTCTCTTTCTCTCTCTCTCTCTCTCTCTCTCTCTCTCTCTCTCTCTCTCTCTCTCTCTCTTTGTATGCATGTGTGTGTGAGTGTTGGGAGTTTCTTTGTTTACTGCATGTCTTGGAGAATGACTGGCGTTTTATCATGATTGAAAATAATATGCTGTTTAATTGAGAAGAAGGAAAAAGAACGAGGTTGTGGGGGACGAGAAGGAGGAGGTGGAGGATGGAGTGTGTGTGAGAGAGAGAGAAAGAGAGAGAGAGAGCGAGTCTGATTAGAATATTAAGTTTAGGAAGAACCACTTTGACTCAGAAGAATAAATGCCATTTTAATTGCCTCCTATACAGTAAATATCCATCATAAACTGAATAAGCTCGTTTTGACTGTTGTAAAATTATGTCCTGATCAATGCGAAAGGTTTACCAAGATAATTATGTGCTGATGGAGAATATTAACAGGTGAAAATATAACGATTGGCTGCTTAGTAAGAATCATATTTAGCGTTATCGTTGAACTAATTTTAAATATTTAATAATAATAATAATAATAATAATAATAATTATAATAATTACATTAATAATATTAATAATAATAAAATATATGATTACATAAAATTAAATAATGTGATATGTTGACAGTGATAATCTTGAAAATTATTAATTAGTAAGAGTGAAAGTATCTTATTAATGAGAGTGTGTGACACACTTATCACAACATAAATATATATATATATATATATATATATATATATATATATATATATATATATATATATATATATACTGTATATACAGTACAATATACTATATGTATATATTTATTTAATTATTTTATTTTTATTATTTTTTCAATTATACTACTGTAATAATTTGTGTTTACCCAGTAGACCTTTCACTAGCGAAGGTCATGAAGAAAGAGGAGAGGGGATATAAGAGAAGCGAGGAGGTTAATGATAAGGGTGAGAATCATCATCATTAAAACTCTAGTTGGGTTATTTCTTTTGTCAGAAGCGCTACTCCCTACAAATGAAATGCACTAGCAACCAATAAAGGAAAACTTAATGTCAATTGAACCACACCCACCCACACACACACACACACACACACACACACACACACACACACACACACACACACACACACACACACACACACACACACACACACACACACTCTCACACACACACACACAACATTTATACAACACAGACACTATAAAGTAGAAGATAAAAGGGATGACAGAGTGAAGAGAGGTGAAATAAGAGAGAGAGAGAGAGAGAGAGAGAGAGAGAGATATTAAATTTAAAGAGAGAGTTGGAGGCAGGAGGCCGGAAAAGAGAGGAATTTGGAACTTGGAAATGAGAGCAGGGGAGGTAAAAAGAGAGGAGAGAAAGGAGGGGGGAGGGGGGTAATTGGAGGTCGATATAAGTTATTTGGAGGTAGAAGAGACACAGATAAAGGGGAGAACAGCTGAAATGGTGGTTGAAATATGATAAGAGGAGGTAAAAAGAAGAAGAGGAAAGTGCCAGTTGATATACGATAATTGGAAGTAGAAATTAAAGGTAGAACGGAGAGGAGAGAGAAAGTGGGGGATGAAATGAGAGAATGGGAGGTAGAAGGAAGAGGTGAGAAGAGAAAGGATGGGGATTGGAATGAGAAAGTGGGAAGCGAAAGAGAAGAGAGGAGTCAAGTTAATAAGCACAGCCAAATATATAAGACGAAAATTATATTGAGAAGTTAAGTGTATTTTTATTTTTATTTTTGTCTATGTGATTGAGGGAGGCAAAAGGCATAACTGCCTATAGCGAGTGCCTCCCCCATAGTTGAAAGAGTGACAGGGCCAACATCAAGGGACGTTCGAGCCAAAATGCCTGGACACACGGAGTTTGAAGCAATTTAAGTCATAGGAAGAGGGAAAGACTGATTCTGGGAGAGAGTTCCAGAGCTCAGATGTTGAGTAGAAGAAAGTTTGAGAGTAACGTTTCACTCTTGGGTTGGAGAGTTGCACAGAGTAGGGGTGGGGTTGAGTTGCAAGACGGGTACCACGTGCCCTACGTAAAGGAGGTGGTATGCACTGGGATAGCTCTGAGGAACACTGATTATTATAGTAGCGATAGAATAGCGAGAGAGATGCAACATTGCGGCGGAGAGAGAGAGATTGCAGAGAGTTGGTGAGTGGACGGGAGTTAATGATACGAAAGGCCTTCCTTTCAACTTTGTCTAGGAGAGCGGTGTGAGAGGAACCTCCCCACACATGTGAACAATACTCAATACAAGGGCGCACTATGCCCCTGTACAGAGCAAGAAGCTGTGCAGGGGAAAAGAACCCCCTAAGGCGGTTGAGCATACCCAGCTTCTGGGAGGCTGCCTTAGCAAGACTGGTAATATGGTCCTTCCAAATGAGAGCAGAAGAAAAAGAGACACCAAGAATATTGAGAGAAGATGAAGGGTTGATTTTTGTATTGTTGAAGAATAAGGGATAGTCCGCTGGGAGATCCTGACGGGTAGATAGATGGAGAAATTGGGTTTTGGAAGCATTAAAGTTAACAAGGTTTTCTCTGCCCCAATTGGAAATAGTATTTAGATCAGAATTTAAGAGTTCTATGGCTTCATTACGTTTGTCGTTGAGGGATTGCTGGCTGGGGCGTTCTGAAAAACTAATGGAGTAGTGTAAGGTTGAGTCGTCTGCGTATGAATGGATGGGAATTAAGGTACAGTTAAGGAGATCATTTATAAAAATTAGAAAGAGAATAGGAGATAGGACAGAGCCCTGAGGTACACCGGAGTTTATAGGGTGAGGAAGTGAACAATGGCCGTCCACAACCGCAGCTGTGGAACGGCCGGAAAGGAAATTAGAGACAAAGGCACAGATGGAGGGATAGAAACCGAGGGAGGGTAGTTTAGAAATTAAAGATTTATGCCAGACTCTATCGAAGGCTTTCGATATGTCTAGTGCAATAGAAAAGTCTCACCGAAGTCCCGAAAGGAGGATGACCAAGAGTTAGTAAGATATGAAAGAAGATCACCAGTAGAGCGACCCTTAAGGAAGCCATACTGGCGATCTGAGAGCAGATTATGAGAAGAGAAATGCTTAAGAAATTTGGAAGCAAGAATAGTTTCAAAAACTTTAGAAAAACAATAGATAAGAGCAATTGGACGATAGTTGGAGGGTTGAGAGCGGTCACCCTTCTTTGGGACAGGTTGAATGTGAGCAAACTTCCAGCATGAAGGGAAGACGTTAGAGGATAGACAGAGACGAAAGAGTTTGCCTAGGCAGGGAGTCAGCACGGAAGCACAGTTTTTGAGAACAACAGGAGGAACACCGTCCGGACCGTACGCCTTATTAGTGTTAAGCCCAGAGAGGGTAGAAAGTACATCTTTAGAAGAGATTAGGATATTAGGCATAAGTAAGAGAGAGGAGGGCGGAGAGGGAGGAATAGCACCAGAATCATCCAAGGTGGAGTTTCTAGCAAAAGTTTGAGCGAAGAGTTTAGTTTTGTCAGAGGAAGAAGTGATGGTTGTGCCATCACATGTGTGTGTGTGTGTGTGTGTGTGTGTGTGTGTGTTACCTTTGTGTTGGTGGGTGTAAGTATAACATGAAGTTTAATGTATAACCTTGTGTGCGTGTTGATTGTGTAAGTGTAATACCGGCTTCATGTGCGGGCGTGCGTGTAAATGACGTGCCTCAGAGTCTGTGGCTGTGTGTGTGTGTGTGTGTGTGTGTGTGTGTGTGTGTGTGTGTGTGTGTATGAATGGCATACGTCAGAATCTGTGTATGTATGGGTGTAGGCCTATGTGTGTACAGTCAGTGTGCGTGTGTGTGTATTTATCTATGCGTGTGTATGAATGCCGTGCTTGGAGCCTGTGTCTGTGTGTAATAATAATAATAATGATGATAAAAATAATATTTATTTATTTCGAGCCGGCAGCCAATGAGGCTGAAAATACACAATTCCTTGCACTAACTTAACCTAAGTAGTCAACAGATTGACTCTAGCTGCCACAAGAGAGCCTACAGACCCGGGCAGGAAACCAAGTAGAACCCAAAGGTGGCGCATCCACACCTAACCTCCACAACCCGGTATATCTTTGACAGAAACCTTACCGGCCGGTAACTGGCATCGAACACCCGCTACCAGACCTAAGCAACTAGAATACAATGACCCAGTGCGCTTGGCCACTGTATGAGTATGTGTATATGTATGTGTGTGTAGTTAAGTGTGTGTGTGTGTGTGTGTGTGTGTGTGTGTGTGTATGAATGACGCGCCTCGGAGCCTTTGCCTGTGTTACTCACTCAGTTACTTGTTCGTCAAGGGGAATCCACGCAATGCGAGCTAAGCTCATTATTATCGCGCCTCCTTAACTGGGAATGTATTGCGTGAAATGCATGTTAAGTGTTTTATGTACTGTTGGAATGGCTGTGGATGTGTGTGTAGTCTGTATTTTTAGCTAATTGGCGACATCGGAAACGAAGGCTTAGGGTGGATCTGTATGGTACCATTCTCACTATAGACGGTACCGTCTCGCCCGAAGGCTTAGGTAGCCATCAGCTTAGGTGAACCATATGATACCCATCTCGCCTTGTACCATTTTTGCCAACCCCAGATGGGACGTCACAACGTCGTCCACTTATTCCAGGTACCTATTTACAGCTAGGTGAACTGAGGCTAACACATGAAAGGAGACAAGCCCAATTTGTCTCCGCCCGGCCGGGGATTGAACCCCCGACCCCTCGTGTGTGAGACGAGAGCTCTACCTACTAGGCTACGGGCTGTGTGTGTGTGTGTGTGTGTGCATTTCGACTGTGTATGTTATTATTGTGCGATGTAATTATATGTATGTGTACATATATGTAAGACTTTGTGTACGTATGTGTTTGTGTACATGGTTATGTACGTGTGTGTGAGTACGTACATGTGTGTGTGGCCATGATAAGTGGTCTTGGATTTTGACACGTGGGCATATAACAGATTTATGTGTGAAAGTGAGAGTTGTGCTTGTATGTGTGTGTGTGTGTGTGTGTGTGTGTGTGTGTGTATTCACTCACTTGGTCGTCAAGGGGAATCCACGCAATGCGAGCTAAGCTCATTATTATCGCGACTCCTTAACTGGGAATGTATTGCGTGAAATGCATGTTAAGTGTTTATGTATCGTTGGAATGGCTGTGGATGTGTGTGTAGTCTGTATTTTTAGCCAATTGGCGACATCTGGAAACGAAGGCTTAGGGTTAATCTGTACGGTACCATTCTCACTGGTACCAGTCTCACCCGAAGGCTTGGGTTGACCAGTAGCTTAGGTTGACCAGTACGATACCCATCTCACCTTGTAACTGATCACCAACCCCAGATGGGACGTCACAACTTCGTCCACTTATACCAGGTTCCTATTTATACTGCTAGGTGAACAGAGGCTACACCGTTAGGAGACTTGCCCAAATGTCTCTTCCCCGCCCGGGTCTCGAACCCGGGACCTTCTGGTGTGTGTGTGTGTGTGTGTGGGTGGGGGTGGGGGTGGGGGTGGGTGGTCGGGGGATTGGGTTCTGTATGTGAACCTCTTGTTCTGTGATAGGGTTGTCTCTGGTATTCTTGGGTTTGTTCGTCCCTACCAGACTCTGGCTCAGTAGTTTGTTCGTCCCTACCAGACTCTAGCTCGGTAGTTTACTCTGGTGTTAGCAGTCCTCCTGGTATCTGAAAGGGGTGTTTCCGGGTGGATGGGACTCGATAGCCTTGGCGGGCAACCCATCTAAGGGAATAAACCCTAAACAAATTTCTGATGGGTGTCCCACCCATAATCGGTGCCACTTGCACGTGGCGATCTTTGTGACAGCTAATAGCAAGATTTGTAAATTGTCATCAATAGTTTATTTCTTTGAGCAAATCCTTTTCGTAAGTATATTTTACCTTGATGTATTGGTATGATGGTAGACTATTGGTTTTATCAGTGACTAGATGGAATATGTAGATTATTGGCGTGTATAACCTCTTTATGTACACGTATTCTCGTTTATCTATCTATCTATATAGTTTTATCTATTTTTATCTCTCTCGCTCTCGCTCTCTCTCTCTCTCTCTCTCTCTCTCTCTCTCTCTCTCTCTCTCTCTCTCTCTCTCTCTCTCTCTCTCTCTCTCTCTCTCTCTCTCTCTCTCTCTCTCTCTCTCTCTCTCTCTATATATATATATATATATATATATATATATATGTATATATGTATATATATATATATATATATATATATATATATATAGAAAGAGACAGACAGAGGGGGGGGGGGGTTGATATTTAAATTAACCGTGTGTCCGCCAATCACTTCCTTATATGCAGATACATTATAATTCCGAATATAATCACACCTTTGTCAACATTAAACACTGATTAGTTTCTTATGTCATCTTGTGTCTGTCTGTGACTGTACGTATTTGTCTGTGTGTGTGTGTGTGTGTGTGTACAGTCTACGTGCGCTGTTTTCTGGGTAACTCTTAAATATAGGGGGATGGTATTCATAAGTACACATTCACTCTCACACACTCTCTCTTTCTCTCTCTCTCTCTCTATATATATATATATATATATATATATATATATATATATATATATATATATATACCGGTATATACTGTATATATATATATATACTTGTTATACATTATTTATTGAATGGATCTCAGTTACTATTATTAATTCTGTGGAATTAGTATGGAAGTATGGAAGAAAAACTCGTCAGTGTATTGTTTTCCAATATTGCTTCATTCTTGATCAGTGACTTTAAGCACAAATATGAAACTCATCTCCCAAAATGCAATAAATACTTTAGAATTAATGATATATGACTTGTGTTTAATCACTTTTCCAGAATGAAACAATGTTGCAAATCTGCAATAATGGTTTTTATGTCATACTTCATTAACAATCTTACAATATTTTAAAAACTTATTACCAATGATAACTGTAATATTTAAACGTTATAATAGTCGATCAGAAATATATGAGAATGGCTGTATCTAAGAATATTATGGAGTGATCTCGCTGTATTCCTGTGTGTAAACATGCAATGATTATTACCTCCAAGCAAAATTAAAACAGCTCTATCACACTAAAGCGAGTAATCCTTTCAAGTAGACGATGCCAATTTATGTTTCATTCCGACTACCTCTAGATGATTCAAAATAATTTAGAAGGACCTGTATGAGTTAGAGGCTGGTCGACCACATAATTCCTTAACCCTTTTTCTATGTGGATGAATGAGACAAAAGGCAAAACTGCCTGTGACGAGTGCCTCTCCTACAGTTAAAAGAGTGACAGGGCTAAAATCAAGGAATGTTCGAGCCAAAATATCTGGACACACGGAGTTTGAAGCAGTTTAAGTCTTAGGATGAGGGAAAGATGGATTCAGTGAGAGTTCCAGAGTTCAGCTGTTGAATAGAAGAAAGATTGGGAGTATCTTTTCACTCTTGAGTTGGAGAGTTGTACAGAGTAGGGTTGGGATTGTGTTGCAAGACGGCTATTACGTACCCTACGTAGAGAAGGTGGTATGCACTGAGAGAGCTCTGAGGAACATTGATTATTGTAGTAGCCATAGCATAGCGAGAGAGATGCAACATTGCGGCGAAGAGAGAGAGATTGCAGAGAGTCGGTGAGTGGACGGGAGTTAATCATACGAAATGCTTTCTTTTCTACTTTGTCTAGAAGTGCTGTGTAAAAGTGAACGGTGGCCGTCCACAACTACAGCTATGGAACGGCTGGAAAGTAACTTGGAGACAAAGGCACAGATGGAGGGATAGAAACCGAAGGAGGGTAGTTTGGAAATGAGAGATTTGTGCTAGACTCTATCGAAGGCTTTTGATATGTCTAGTACAACAGAAAAAGTCTCTCCGAAGTCCCGAATTGGTTCATCACTGGCAATATATCTTCACTCTAGTTTCGGATACCAGTGAAAAATAATCTCAAAATATTGCCAGAATAATGTGGCAGATCAATGATTGGCGAAAAAAGCCGTTGGTGTAAATCCACCTTTAACTGGGGGTTCGCAGGAGGAAACAAGGCGTTGTGTGTGAGATGATGACGGTGATGATAACATACATGATATTATGCAGATTGGGGAGGACCTATAATAATGTTAGAATGAACTCCGGAAATTGGACATAATGAATAAGAACACCATTTGAGGATTAGTAATGATGTGCTTCTCCTCAAATGGTGTTTATATTTAATCGTCTTATCTTACCGTCTTGGTGGTGTAATGTTTTTTTTTTTTTTTTTTTTTTTTTTTTTTAAGGTTAAGGTGTCTAAGTCTAAAAATCTGTGTGTGATAACCCGGGTTCGAATCCTGGTGGATCACATATTATGCTTTCATTAATTTCATTGGAGGTGTTTGGTGTTGTGGTGAAGTTAATAAAATATAGACTATAAGAATACGGTACACTGACTCCCACTACCCAAGATAAATATTTGATCTAATGATAGCTAGAAAGATAAGAAGAAAAACGTCATCGAACTAAAAGGAGTTTGTATATGTAATTAAGGGGAGGAAGACCGTTTTTCTGGACCCCCTTCTCCCTAATATTTAGCCCCACTAGTGTTGAGATTATAAGACGTTCGGCCCATTAGTTTGACGATTTTAACACCTTTCGCCCCATTTCGTTGTCAATTTTAAGACCTTTCGTGTCATTTAGGGGTCGATTATTTCCTGGCGAGCGATAGCGAGCCTGCAATTTTAAGAGGAATCGGCCTTTGGCCGAGAAATTTTTCTACCGAAAAATGTACAAATTTAGGGTCTAGTTTTTTTTTTTCTAAGCTTGATGGAGGAAACTAAAAAAATATATGAATACATGAATTAATAGACCAAACAAACGGCCAGCCTCCCCCTTAATCCCCAAAATGGTGTAATGATAAACAGCTGACCGTTCTCTGGCTTGTAAATGATCGATAAACCCGACAATTATCACTCTTATTTCATCAGTATTTAAGGGGGGTGGTTCACTTTTTGGGCGATTTTTGCATGTATTCGTTATTTTTCTAGTTTCCTCCCTAGACCTCCATCAAATTAAAAAAAACATCCATTAGATCCCCCTTCTAGATTAATTTGTATATTTTCGGTAGAAAAATTTCCCGGCCTTCGCCGGTTCTTCCGACATTACAGGCTCACTATCGTTCGCCAGGGAAACATTCTACACCTAAATAGCACGAAAGGTCTAAATATTGACGAAGAAATAGGGCGAAAGGTCTTAAAATCGACTAACTAATGGGGCAAACATCTTAACATCTGAAAACTAATGGGGCTAAACATGAGGGATAAAGTGGTCCAGAAAAGCGGCCCATCCCGCCTTAAGGTCCATTTCTCTCAGGTAATCCCGACAACTATCACTCTTATGTCATTAGTATTTAAGGTCCATTTCTCTCATTTAATTCACCGTGTCCTTGGTATTTCTTGCCACTCGAGGGTTTTTTCATTCCTTCTTGGCCGATTTTTTTTATTTATATATGTACAGTTTTCGCTCATGTTTTTAACCCTTTGAAGCTCTGATGCGTTTTAGCAGTTTTATTTTAGCTATCATTAGACGATTGTATGCAGCTTAGGAAGGACCTGTGGGTGTGTAAAGGGTAAATACTATCTCAATCAACCCTCTGACTTCCATGTAGCCTTCCTAATCTGAATAAAATCGTCAAATAGTAGCCAGAACACAGAAAGGAAGTGCGTCATCGGAGCCTGAGAGGGTTAAGGGGAGGTATTTAGTTTGTTCCCTAGACCTCCATCAAGCTTAAAATTACACCCCCTTGAGTCCCTTTCAAGATAAATTTGTACATTTTTCGGTAGAAAAAATTCCCGGCCAAAGGCTGGTTCCTCTTAAATTACAGGCTCGCTATCGCTCGCCAGGATAAAATCGACACCTGAATTGCACGAAAGGTCTTAATATGGGGTGAAAGTTCTTAAAATCGCTAAACTAATGGGGCAAACGTTTTATAATATCAAAAGCAATGGGGCTAAACATGAGGGAGAAAGGGGTCAAGAAAAAAATCCCTCAAGTGGAGATCTGCCCTTAATCGTTCTCACGTTACTTATATATACGTGGGTTGTCGATTCTTATTTGATTTGATCTATTATTTTTTGTATTATTATTATTATAGTTTATTTTTATTTTTTTTCATATTTGAGGATGAATGGTTAACAGGTCTTTGTAATTATTGGTTTGCATTTACCAGTAGGTCTATTGTTTGTATAATTGATTATCTCTGTATCTCTAACTGTTGTCTATCTAGAAAGCTATCAAGGAATATGTCTTTTACTTTAATTATTAATGTTTCCGTTATCCGTTCTCTGGCTAGCTATTTTAACTGACCTAGCTCTGTATTTTAACTGACCTAGCTCTGTATTTTAACTGACCTAGCTCTGTATTTTAACTGACCTAGCTCTGTATTTTAACTGACCTAGCTCTGTATTTTCTGTCTTCATTGTATCTTCTGTTTTGTTTGGTGTAATAATTAAATATTAGATCTCTATTTCCTGTCTTCACTTTATCTTCATAATCCTTGTTTTGTAATAATTAAATAATAGCTCTCTATTTTCATTCTTCATTTTATCTATATATTTGTTGTGGCAATGTCTTAAGTACGATCCTTAGCGAAATCATACTATAGAATATCATATAATGCTAATGATATATTGAAACCCAAATATTTGATATAATTTCCGATGTATCCTATTCACCAACACACTGACTTGATATAATATAGTTAGAACATGTATCATCTTAAGTTATAACTTCGCGGATGACAATTTTATATTCCTTGGTTCGTATTTTAAATAATGTACAACATTGATGAGCCACCTCAATGTACCCTAATTATAGCCGTAGCGACCGACGGATACTATTTTACCCTCTACCTTAGTATTATAATTAGTCTATCCAGGATACCGGGATACATTATGTCCAGGATACCGGGATACATTATGTCCAGGATACCGGGATACATTCTTGGATCCTATGTTGGCTACCATTAGAGAATGTTATTAAGGGGGGACTGACCGTTTGTTTGGTCTATTAATTAATGAATTCATATATTTTTTTTAGTTTCCTTCCTAGACCTCCATCAAGCTTAGAAAAACACCCCCTAGACCCCCTTTCAAGATAAATTTGTAAATTTTTCGGTAGAAAAATTTCCCGGCCGAAGGCCGGTTCCTCTTAAAATTGCAGGCTCGCTTTCGCTCGCCAGGAAATAATAGACACCTAAATGACACGAAAGGTCTTATAATTGACAACGAAATGGGGCGAAAGGTGTTAAAATCGCCAAACTAATGGGCCGAACGTCATATAATCTCAAAACTAGTGGGGCTAAACATTAAGGAGAAGGGGGTCCAGAAAAAACGGTCTGCCTCCCTTTAAGATCAATAGTAAGGCTATGTGGGAGTCAAAGGCGTGGGGGAGGTTTGTTTGTTTCTGGATCACCTTCTCCCTAATGTTTAGTCCCATTAGTTTGCTGATTTATAAGACCTTTTGTACCATTTAGGTGTTGATTTTTTCCGGGCGAACAATAGCGGGTCTGTAATTTAGGAGACTCCAACCATTGTCTACCAAAACATTTTCATATTTATTTCTAAGGTATTTTTAAAGCTTGTTTATGGTCTTGGGAGCAAACAAATGATAAGAAATAAAATAAATACATGAACAAATCATCACAAATACATGAACAAATAAATACCTGAACAAATAATCACAAATACATACAAGTCTCCCCTTAATTGAGATAGACGTTACCCTTTGATTGCTCGGTACCCTACCAAAGCTGCATACCCTAGTTTACTCGACCCACACTGAAAGGGTTAACACTCAAATTGATTACCACGCATTCCACCCTACTTATGGACATGCCCACCGAAAAATGTACTAAGTAATCATCCCCCGTAACTAATTATTTTAATTAATACAGGACAGAGTAGAAGTTTGTTAAAAAAAAATATATATATATATAAATCTGCAGGTCTGTAATTCAGGATCCCCGACACCTGGATTATATTGAGTTTTATCATTTTATATATTTTGTTATTTTTATGTTTTTATTTTATTTTATTATTTTGTTGGGATCCTATTAGTTACTGGAGGTTAGGGGAAAGTCGGGGGGTAGGAATATGTGGGGACCTTGGAGAGAGAGAGAGAGAGAGAGAGAGGTGGGGGCTGAAAATGTGTGTGTGTGTGTGTGTAATTCATCAGCTTGTCACTTCGTTAACTTTTACACAATTGTTTAATTTGTCTTACTACATGCAGACTATATTATTTGTCTTACTACATACAGACTATATTATGTGTCTTACTACATGCAGACTATATTATTTGTCTTACTACATGCAGACTATATTATTTGTCTTACTACATGCAGACTATATTATGTGTCTTACTACATGCAGACTATATTATTTGTCTTACTACATGCAGACTATATTATGTGTCTTACTACATGCAGACTATATTATTTGTCTTACTACATGCAGACTATATTATGTGTCTTACTACATGCAGACTATATTATTTGTCTTACTACATGCAGACTATATTATTTGTCTTACTACATGCAGACTATATTATTTGTCTTACTACATGCAGACTATATTATTTGTCTTACTACATACAGACTATATTATTTGTCTTACTACATGCAGACTATATTATTTGTCTTACTACATGCAGACTATATTATTTGTCTTACTACATGCAGACTATATTATTTAGATGTTGAAGGAAATATTGTCGTTTAGGTTAATCGAGACACTTCTTTAAGCTTATTTCTGGTTCCCCCTAAATTACAGGCTCGCTATCGCTCGTCAGGATAATATCGACATCTATAGTGACACGGAATGTCTTAATATTGACAAAAACATGGCGTTAAAGTATTAAAATGGACAAACTAATGGGGCGAACGTCTTAAAGTCTAAAAACTGTTGGGGCTAAACATGAGGGAAAATATCAAATACCTCCCCTTAACTAGCATCAACCTAATATTGGGTTTTGCGGTAGATAAAAGGCTAATTGAGATATGATGTACCGCTTTAGTTTCTAGGGGTCCTGTCTAGGCTGCAGAAAATCGTCTGGTGTTAGCAATAATTAAGAGAGAAAATAACAATGTTCCTAAATTAGTTAGACATATTTAAACCGTTTGAAAGGATTAAAAACAGATATTTTGTTCATCATTATAGTAACATTGATTGCTGAAGGTCTCTGTAAGATTATAATGGTTAACTGACCACAGTGATATTATCCATGCCTTTGTTTCCGGAGTCTTCTTTCTTCTTACAAATATATATAAAAACAACTGAGTAATTTTAATATTAATTACTTCGACCTCTTTCTATATATTTCCAATTGGGGCAGAGAAAACCTTGTTACCTTTAATGCTTCCAAAACCCGATTTCTCCATTTTACTACCCGTCCGGAATTCCCAGAGGACTTTCCCACATATTTCAACAATACAAAAATCAACCCTTCATCTTCTCTCAATATTCTTGGTGTCTCTTTTTCTTCTGCTCTCACTTGGAAGGACCATATAACCAGTCTTGCTAAGGCAGCCTCCCAGAAGCTGGGTGTGCTCAACCGCCTCAAGGGGTTCTATACCCCTGCACAGCTTCTTGCTCTGTACAGGGGCACGGTGCGTCCTTGTGTTGAGTATTGTTCACATGTGTTCCTCTCACACCGCTCTCCTAGACAAAGTTGAAAGGAAGGCCTTTCGTATCATTAACTACCGTCCACTCACCAACTCTCTGCAAGCTCTCTCTCTCTCTCTCTCCGCCGCAATGTTGCATCTCTCGCTATTCTATCGCTACTATAATAATCAATGTTCCTCAGAGCTTTCCCAGTGTATACCACCTCCTCTACGTAGGGCACGTGGTACCCGATTTCCAACACAATCCCACCCCTACTCTGTGCAACTCTCCAACCTAAGAGTGAAACGTTACTCTCAGACTTTCTTCTATTCAACAGCTGAGCTCTGGAACTCTCTCCCAGCATCAGTCTTTCCCTTTTCCAATTACTTAAATTGCTTCAAAATCCGTGTGTCCAGGCATTTTGGCTCGAATTTCCCTTGATTCCCTGTCACTCTTTCAACTCTGAGGGAGGCACTCGTTACAGGCAGTTCTGCCTTTTGCCTTCCTCACTCACATAGAAGAAAAAAAATATATATATATAGTATATATTCCTAGCGATAACGAGCAAGTAATTTAGCACGAACTGGCCAAAGCATGTTTCTACCGACAAATGTCTCTCGAAAGTGGTCTTGGGGGTAATATTTTATACTTGATAGAGGTCTACGGAGCAAACTAAAGAAAAATAATAATAAAACAAAAACACATATTGTTGGGTGTCTTTGTATTTAGGCTATCTGAGTGTTGTTAGCTTGTAGTACCAAGCTGTGTTCTTGTTTTTGTATTTAGGCTATCTGAGTGTTGTTAGCTTGTAGTACCAAGCTGTGTTCTTGTTTTTGTATTTAGGCTATCTGAGTGTTGTTAGCTTGTAGTACCAAGCTGTGTTCTTGTTTTTGTATTTAGGCTATCTGAGTGTTGTTAGCTTGTAGTACCAAGCTGTGTTCTTGTTTTGTATTTAGGCTATCTGAGTGTTGTTAGCTTGTAGTACCAAGCTGTGTTCTTGTTTTTGTATTTAGGCTATCTGAGTGTTGTTAGCTTGTAGTACCAAGCTGTGTTCTTGTTTTTGTATTTAGGCTATCTGAGTGTTGTTAGCTTGTAGTACCAAGCTGTGTTCTTGTTTTGATGTACTCCCTCATTACTGTTCACCGGATTGTAAGTTCTGTAACACGCTTAATGAGATATATTTTAAATTCCAAAGAGAAGCACTTTTTAGCCTGTCATCATACCATGTTATGCAATTTATAAAGAACCTCTAGCAATTGGAGGGGTATATTTGACGTCAATGTATCCTTTGTCTCCCAATTATCCATCCTAATCTTGATAAAATCGTCTAATGTTATTGTGTTATGGTGCTACCTGTCTTGCTTTCCTGTTCAGTTTCACTCTCTCAATGCTTGTGTTATGCAGAAGTTATGTGACAACTTGAACTCTTTCAGTAGCATGGCGTACTTTCCATTATATATTGCTAACACTGGAAGGTTGTATGCAGATTAGGAAAAGGCTCTACCAATCGAAGGGGTAAACTCGATCTTACTTAAGGGGAGATCTCCACTTGAGGGATTTTTTTCTTGACTCCTTTCTCCCTCATGTCTAGCCCCATTGCTTTTGATATGTTAAGACGTTTGCCCCATTATTTTGACGATTTTAAGAACTTTCAACTCATTTCTGTCAATGTTAAGACCTTTCGTGCCATTTAGGTGTTGATTTTATCCTGGCGAGCGATAGCGAGCCTGTTATTTAAGAGGAACCGGCTTTCAGCCGGGACATTTTTCTACCGAAAAATGTACAAATTTATCTTGAAAGGGGCTCAAGGGGGTGTAATCTAATCTTAAGCTTGATGGAGGTCTAGGATACACACTAAAAACCTCCCCTTAACCCTTTCACTCCTACAAATCCTTCCTAATATTACTCAACTCGTGTAATAATAGTTAGCATAAAGTTAAAAGAGAATGTGTCATAATGTTCCCCCAAAAAAAAAACTAAATTCGTGTAATTCCGTAATGTTACATGATCTCAATGGCTTACAACATTATCTCGCCTTGTAACTTACATAACCACCGTGTTCTTCGTTAGGTTTGTATTGCAATGGTTGTATTGTTATCTGGCGACGTTACTAACTTAATATAGATTGTGATACTTGCCGTTCTTCATATTCGATTTCATTCATTACCTGTCTTTCATGAATTACCTGCCTTGTATGTATTACCTGCCTTTCATGAATTACCTGTCTTTCATGAATGACCTGCCTTGTATGCATTACCTGCCTTTCATTCATTACCTGTCTTTCATGAATTACCTGCCTTGTATGCATTACCTGCCTTTCATGAATTACCTGTCTTTCATTCATGACCTGCCTTGTATGCATTACCTGTCTTTCATGAATTACCTGCCTTGTATGTATTACCTGCCTTTCATTCATTACCTGTCTTTCATTCATTACCTGCCTTTCATTCATTACCTGTCTTTCATTCATTACCTGCCTTTCATTCATGACCTGCCTTGTATGCATTACCTGTCTTTCATGAATGACCTGCCTTGTATGCATTACCTGCCTTTCATTCATTACTTTTCTTTCATTCATTACCTGCCTTTCATTCATTACCTGTCTTTCATTCATTACCTGTCTTTCATGAATGACCTGCCTTGTATGCATTACCTGCCTTTCATTCATTACCTGTCTTTCATTCATTACCTGTCTTTCATGAATGACCTGCCTTGTATGCATTACCTGCCTTTCATTCATTACCTGTCTTTCATTCATTACCTGTCTTTCATGAATGACCTGCCTTGTATGCATTACCTGCCTTTCATTCATTACCTGTCTTTCATTCATTACCTGTCTTTCATGAATGACCTGCCTTGTATGCATTACCTGCCTTTCATTCATTACCTGTCTTTCATTCATTACCTGTCTTTCATGAATGACCTGCCTTGTATGCATTACCTGCCTTTCATTCATTACCTGTCTTTCATTCATTACCTGTCTTTCATTCATTACCTGTCTTTCATGAATGACCTGCCTTGTATGCATTACCTGCCTTTCATTCATTACTTGTCTTTCATTCATTACCTGCCTTGTATGCATTACCTGCCTTTCATTCATTACTTGTCTTTCATTCATTACCTGCCTTTCATTTATTACCTGCCTTTCATTCATTACCTGTCTTTCATGAATGACCTGCCTTGTATGCATTACCTGCCTTTCATTCATTACTTGTCTTTCATTCATTACCTGCCTTTTATGCATTACCTGCCTTTCATGAATTACTTACTTTTCATTCATTACCTGTTTTTCTTCATATTCGATTTGGGTCTCTCAATCAGCACACAAATAGCTGGCACGTAACGAATTTCATCAATGAAATTTTACAAAGTTTATGAATAAATATTCGCAAGCAAAATACAATGTCTTCATCATTCTCTTCAATAGTTATAATCTGTTTCTCAAAATTCCAATATTCCTTTCATTGCGATTAGGTTATTTTGATAATATTGTTATTAACACCCGATGTTTGCAGTAACGTAATGACTGTAATATCGAAGCCATGGCATAAATACTGTTTGTAATGATTTGTCCTATCCAATAAAGACTTAAGGGGAGGCAGACCGTTTTTCTGGACCCCCTTCTCCCTAATGTTTAGCCCCACTAGTTTTGATATTATAAGACGTTCGGCCCATTAGTTTGGTGATTTTAACACCATTCCCCCCATTTCGTTGTCAATTTTAAGACCTTTCGTCCCATTTAGGTATCGATTATTTCCTGGCGAGCGATAGCGAGCCTGCAATTTTAAGAGGAATCGGCCTTCGGCCGGGACATTTTTCTACCGAAAAATGTACAGATTTATCTTGAACGGGGGTTTAGTTTTTTTTCTTCAAAGCTTGATGGAGGTCTAGGGAGGAAACTAAAAACAAATTATGAATAAATATATTAATAGACCAAACGAACGGTCTGCCTCCCCTTAAGGGGAGATCTCCACTTGAGGGATTTTTTTCTTGACCCCTTTCTCCCTCATGTTTAGCCCCATTGCTTTTGATATTATAAAACGTTTGCCCCATTAGTTTAGCGATTTTAAGAACTTTCACCCCATATTAAGACCTTTCGTGCAATTCAGGTGTCGATTTTATCCTGGCGAGCGATAGCGAGCCTGTAATTTAAGAGGAACCGGCCTTCGGCCGGGACATTTTTCTACCGAAAAATGTAAAAATTTATATTGAAAGGGGTTCAAGGGGGTGTAATTTTAAGCTTGATGGAGGTCTAGGGAACAAACTAAATACCTCTCCTTAAAGCAGCTGCCATCAAAACCTGTCACTCAACTTGGGAAGACAATCTCATTTAAAGTAATAATGATATTTTGGAATCAAATATATATATATCTCCTTGTACACTATTTGCTAGCATAATTATGTCTCCAAATGATTTACTTTCACTCTGGTTATGTGGTTTTTATGCTCGATGAGATAGTCTGTGATTGTTCGAGGTCAATCCTAACATTATTTTCTACCAGTCTATAATTCAACGGCAAGCCAGCAAAGTTAAATAATACAATAATCCCAGCGAGCCTGCTTCTTGATGGTCAGTGATTGGGAAATGGAAGGGTTTCAACTTAAGGGGAGACTGGCCGTTTGTTTGGTCTATTAATTCATTTATTCATATATATTTTTTTTAGTTTCCTCCCTAGACCTCCATCAAGCTTAAGAAAAAAACACCCCCTAGATAAATTTGTACATTTTTCGGTAGAAAAATGTCCCGGCCGAAGACCGGTTCCTCTTGAAATTGCAGGCTCGCTATCGCTCGCCAGGAAATAATCGACACCTAAATGGCACGAAAGGTCTTAAAGTTGACAACAAAATGGGGCGAAAGGTGTTAAAATCGCCAAACTAATGGGCCGAACGTCTTATAATCTCAAAACTAGTGGGGCTAAACATTATGGAGAAGGGGGTCCAGAAAAACGGTCTGCCTCCCCTTAAAGAGTCCTCTCACATAACTTAAATATGCTAGTTAAATATAATCACCAGTGCTAATATCTAGCATCTAATTTCATTCGATATAGGTTAGCTACGTATAGTGCTCAAGAGCTAATGGTTCTGACTTAAACACATTCTCTCTCTCTCTCTCTCTCTCTCTCTCTCTCTCTCTCTCTCTCTCTCTCTCTCTCTTTTATATATATATATATATTTGTAGATACTATGAAGGCAAAATATACAGTCTACAGATTACTATTTGCAATTGCATAACCGACTCTCAGACAATCTGTATCACCTCATCACGCAAAACAGACCAAAACGCAGGTATCATTCATGTGTGTGTTTTATATCTGGACTGACCTACTTTCATATTTTCTGTCACGGACTTGTTTGGAGATTACTGCACCAATAAACGATCCATGTCTGATATAACGCGTACTCCGACTCTATAAAATAAACGATCCATGGCTGATATAACGCGTACTCCGACTCTATAAAAATAAACGATCCATGTCTGATATAACGCGTACTCCGACTCTAAAAAAATAAACGATCCATGTCTGATATAACGCGTACTCCGACTCTAAAAAAATAAACGATCCATGGCTGATATAACGCGTACTCCGACTCTATAAAAATAAACGATCCATGTCTGATATAACGCGTACTCCGACTCTATAAAAATAAACGATCCATGGCTGATATAACGCGTACTCCGACTCTATAAAATAAACGATCCATGTCTGATATAACGCGTACTCCGACTCTATAAAAATAAACGATCCATGTCTGATATAACGCGTACTCCGACTCTATAAAATAAACGATCCATGGCTGATATAACGCGTACTCCGACTCTATAAAAATAAACGATCCATGTCTGATATAACGCGTACTCCGACTCTAAAAAATAAACGATCCATGTCTGATATAACGCGTACTCCGACTCTATAAAAATAAACGATCCATGGCTGATATAACGCGTACTCCGACTCTAAAAAATAAACGATCCATGTCTGATATAACGCGTACTCCGACTCTATAAAATAAACGATCCATGGCTGATATAACGCGTATTCCGACTCTATAAAATAAACGATCCATGTCTGATATAACGCGTACTCCGACTCTATAAAAATAAACGATCCATGTCTGATATAACGCGTACTCCGACTCTATAAAAATAAACGATCCATGGCTGATATAACGCGTACTCCGACTCTATAAAAATAAACGATCCATGTCTGATATAACGCGTACTCCGACTCTAAAAAATAAACGATCCATGTCTGATATAACGCGTACTCCGACTCTAAAAAAATATGTTTTGAGAATCAATACACAAACTGATACACTAACCCACTTCTGCTCCAACACAAGAACATATTAAGGCGGGTCACCTGCCTTTGTTTATCTTTCTCTCCTTTTCTCTCTTTCCCTGACTTGTATCCATTCGGCCCCATTCAGCCAACTGTTTTAAGACGTTTATCCCCATCCAGGTGTCGTTTTTTTCCTGGCGAGCGATAGCGAGCCAGCATTGTATGGAGAAATCCGGCTTCGCCGGAGACGTTTTTCTATCGAAAAATGTACAAATTTAGCTTGCTATCAAAAAATATATATATATATGCTGGCTCGCTACCGCTCGCCAGGAAAATTTTGATACCTGGATGGGGGTAAACGTCTTAAAACAGTTGGCTGAATGGGGCCGAATGGATAGCAAAAAAAAAAACGGTGACCCCCCTTAAAGAAAGAACAAAATATCGGACATGAAGTTATTTACCCCGCCTACCACCGATGTCTTACATAATACACTGCTACCCCCCCCCCACCCAAGAAATATAGCGGGAAAGCGAAATTTGTCTTTGTCTCCTTTTCTCTCTTTTTCTGGCTTATATCCATTTGGCCCCGTTCAGCCAACTGTTTTAAGACGTTTATTCCCATCCAGGTGTCGATTTCTTCCTGGCGAGCGATAGCGAGCTAGCATTGTATGGAGAATTCCGGCTTCGCCGGAGACATTTTTCTATCGAAAAATATACAAATTTAGCTTGCTGTCAAATAAAAAATATACATATGCTGACTCGCTACCGCTCGCCAGGAACTCTTTTGACACTGTTACACCCGATATACAATTGATGTCGTGTCTTATGTAACCCAAATCTAGTCCTCATGCCCAATAACAAAATATTGGGAAAAAAACCTAAAATGTCCGACATGAACTTATTAAGGGGAGGTTTCCACTTGAGGGATTTTTTTGTACTGAACTCCTTTCTCATTCAGGTTTAGCCCCATTGATTTTGAGATTTTAAGACGTTTGCCCCATTAGTTTGTCGATTTTAGACACTTTCGCCCCATTTCTGTCAATTTTAAGATCTTTCGTGTCATTTAGGGGTCATTTTTTTCCTGGCGAGCGATAGCGAGCCTGTAATTTAAGAGGAACCGGCCTTCGGCCGGGAAATTTTTCTACCGAAAAATGTACAAATTTAGCTTGAAAGAGGGTCTAGAGGGTGTAATTTTAAGCTTGATGGAGGTCTAGGGAACACACTAGAAACCTCCCCTTAACCCGTACAGTACCAGTGACTTATTTTCTTTATATTGTGGCAAGTATTAAAAGGGTCTATTCAGATTAGAAAAGGACCTTTAGTAATAATAAAGCTTCAAACTATCTCAACCAACCCTTTTAACTATCACATATCAGTCCTACGCTGCTTAATATCGTATAGATACGGCTAGAATATAAGATAATACACGTTGCTAGTACTTAAAGGGTTCGTCATAATTAGTTTCAATCAAAAAAGAATGTTTATATATACTCATTTCAATTCAACTAAAATGAGACATACCACACGAACGTATTGCACACATACCTAATTAATCCAATAAACAATCGATTTAATATAGATGCCAGTAATATCCCCCCTCCCCCCTCTAAAAAAATATATAAATAAAACAATATAAAATTAAAAACAACCACACACACACACACACACACACACACACACACACACACACACACACACACACACACACACACACACACACACCTCACAATAGCATACTTTTAATATCTTCACATTTTTCCCTCACTCCCGCTATATTTTGTGGGTGAATTTCGCAAGGGTCGGCGAGTTTGAGGTGGTGTCGCCGCAAAATATTACCAACCGCGGAGAAAGTTCATTGACCCCAAATCGATACATTGGGTTACCGACTCTGGCTGGCTGTTGGCTTGGTGAGGTATATACTGGCTCTCGGGCGTTACTCAAGGGGGAGGAGATAGTGGGATTTTTTTTCCTGGACTCCCTTCTCCTTCATGCTTAGCCCTATTAGGTTTGAGATTTTAAGAAGTTCGACCCATTAGTTTGTCGAGTTTAAGACCTTTTGTCACATTTCTTTATCAATATCAAGACCTTCCGTGCCATTTATGTGTTTTTTCCTGACGAGCGATAGCGAGCCTATAATAATGGAAGAATCGGCCTTTGGCCGGGACAATTTTCTACCGAAAAATTTACAAGTTTATCTCGAAAGAGGATCTTGAGGATAATTTAATAAGCTTGACGGAGGTCTAGGAAGGAAACTAAAACAATAATAATAAATAGATAAATAAATAGATAAATAAATAGATAAATAATAGATAAATAATAGATAAATAAATAGATAAATAATAGATAAATAATAGATAAATAAATAGATAAATAATAGATAAATAAATAGATAAATAAATAGATAAATAATAGATAAATAAATAGATAAATAAATAGATAAATAATAGATAAATAATAGATAAATAAATAGATAAATAATAGATAAATAATAGATAAATAAATAGATAAATAAATAGATAAATAATAGATAAATAATAGATAAATAAATAGATAAATAAATAGATAAATAAAGTGAGCAGAGCGAGTTCTTTGACCTGAATGTTGGTTTGAAACAGGGGTGTGTGATGTCCCCGTGGTTGTTTACTGTATATATGGATGGAGTTATGAAAGAAATACTATCAAGAGCAGTGGATGTTGGTGTATCGCTGAAAAGGGAGGGAATTGAGTGGAGGCAATAGATAGATAAATAAATAGATAAATAAAGTACTAAATTGGATTGGTGTGGTAATTATTGTCCTAGGTCGTACCCAGCTCACAATGTAAATACAAACAACCTAGCCTTGCCCGGGATCACTTCAGCCTCTAGACCTTTGGGGCTATAGTCATGTGTAGATATTTTGTAGTCTACGTTATAAAGCATATCTAGTATTTTGTAGTCTACGTTATAAAGCATATCTAGTATTTCAATAAGCTACCCATTCATTCATCAACCAGTCAACCATTACTTCACTTATTCATTCATTCAGCCAGCTAGCCAGCCGACCATCAAATTATTGATAATTAATTATTTAATTATATAATTCATTCGTTCATTCATCCAGCCAACAATGAATTATGCATGCATTCATTTTTGTCATCCATCCAGCCACCCTCTCATTCATTATCATTCATTTACTCATTCATTCATTCATCCCGCCAGCCAACAATTCATTCATTCGTTCATTCATATACCGGTATGTATCCAGCATGCCAATCTTTCATTCATTCATTCACGCATTCCTCTAGTCATGCATTAATATATGAATTAATTCATTAATTCATCTATTCATCTATTTGGCCATCTATGTTTCCATTTATTCATCTATTTGGCCATCTATGTTTCCATTTATTCATCTATTTGGCCATCTATGTTTCCATTTATTCATGTATTGGCCATCTATGTTTCCATTTATTCATGTATTGGCCATCTATGTTTCCATTAATTCATTCAGCAGTGATTCCATTGGGCCACCCATTCATCTATCCCCCGTACACAGTTAATGATAATATAACTAAAAGCGTCACGACAACATCCCCGTACTATACTAACAAACATCGACCATCCTCCGCCATCTTGGTGCCAATGGTCATATGTTACGCACTCATATAATATCTATAACCATAATATTTATTTGCGAACACTGGTGCAGAATATATAGTTTGGTCTTTGGGACATAATTTTCTGATAATATAATTAAGGCACCTAATTAGCGACCAATGATATAGATGGCCACTCTATCTTACGGGAAGGGGAGGGTTATTTATTGGTTGGCTTATTAAAAAAATATATATATTATTTTAGTTTCCTCCCTAGGCCTCCATCAAACTTAAAAAGACATCCCCTTCATCCCCCATCTAGATAAATGTGTACATTTTTCGGTAGAATAATGTCCCGGCCGAATGCCGTTTCCTCTTAAATTGCAGGCAAAAATTGTGTGTACGTCGGTGTGTGTGTGAGATATGTACGTCAGTGTGTGTGAGGTATGTACGTCAGTGTGTGTGTGAGGTATGTACGTCAGTGTGTGTGAGGTATGTACGTCAGTGTGTGTGTGAGGGATGTACGTCAGTGTGTGTGTGAGGGGTGTACGTCGGTGTGTATGCATATGTGTGTTCGTGCTCGTGTGCGTGAGTGTGTGTCTGTATACAAGCGCGCCAAGAGTTCACTGACCCCCCAACTAACCCATCAGATAATATTCCAATAACAATATATCCAACTAAGCCTTACTGCCATATACTGTTAAGGTCTTTCAACCTTTGCAACACTCCATGATCACGTTGTTGTTGTTGTGTTTGTATTAAGGGGAGATGGGCCGTTTGTTCTGGTCCCCCTTCTTCCTCATCATTAGCCCCATTAGTTTTCAGATTTTACTTTCAGCCCATTAGTTTGGCGAGTGTAAGACCTTTCGTCCCATTTCTTTGTCAATAATAAGATTGTGTAATTTAGGTGTCGATTGTTTCTTGGCGAGCGATAGCGAACCTGTAATTTAAGAGGAGTCGGCCGTATGCGTGTGTTTGTGTGTATGTGTAGGGGGAGAGAGAGAGAGAGAGAGAGAGAGAGAGAGAGAGAGAGAGAGAGAGAAAGAGAGAAAGAGAGAGAGAGAGAGAGCGAGCGTGAGTGTGTTTGCGTGTGTTTGTGCTGATATGACATTGTTGTGACATCATATCTTTTTTTATCGGTCAGCTGATGTGAATGTCTACTTGTAACTTAACCACACACACACCCACAAGCACACACACACACACACACACACACACACACACACACACACACACACACACACAATGTTGCATCTCTCTCGCTATTATATCGCTACTACAATAATCAGTGTTCCTCAGAGCTCTCCCACCTCCTTTACGTAGGGTACGTGGTACCCGTCTTGCAACACAATCCCACCCCTACTCTGAGCAACTCTCCAACCCAAGAGTGCAACGTTACTCTCAGACTTTCTTTTATTCAACAGCTGAGCTCTGGAACTCTCTCCCAGACTCAAGTTTTTCCCTCCTCCTATGACTTAAATTGCTTCAAGCTCCGTGTGTCCAGGCATTTTGGGTCGAACGTCCTTTGATTTCCTTTCAACTATGGGGGAGGCACTCACTACAGGCAGTTCTGCCTTTTGTCTCCCTCACTCACATAGACATAAACAAAAAAACACACACACACTCACATGCTGTATATATATATATATATATATATATATATATATATATATATAATCAACAATATCCCTCTCCCCCAGTTCTTCCTTGATCGCATTGTTTTACCTTGGATATTTCTTCACTCTTATAAACATCCATTTTTATTATTGTGTATAACTGGTATATTGTAAGCCACCAATAATATCGGTCATCTATTACGCTCCGTTATAATAGTGTTCATCATGATATATATTATTGTGTATAACTGGTATATTGTAAGCCACCAATAGTATCCACACTACTATCGGTCACTACTATCCACACTACTATCCACACTACTATCGGTCAACTATTCATCTATCCATAGCCTATGACAGCGCAGTTGGAAAGTGTGTACAGTCGAGGTTAATAAGTGTTCTCAGAAATTTCACAAAGTTTCGGACACTGACTAATACTCTGAGGGATAAGCACTTTTTCCAGTAACTATATAGCTACCAATAACACTTGTTGAGCGATAACCACTGGAATCTATGACAATACTTAATACACCCGACTGTACATGCTTTGATTGATATGCAGGATTCGAAACTGCATAATAAATCGTAGGCTTGTCCACCATTCTTTAACTGTCTTCGTAGCGCAATGGATAAATGCACTGAATTTCGGTGTGAGCATCCTAGGTTCGAATCCCTGGACTGCCACATGTATTTGTTGATTTCATTAATTGAGTTTAGAAGTAAAGTCGGTTGGTGGAGGTAACATAATAATTACGCTCCGTTATTGTAGTGTTCGTTAAGGGGAGATTTCCACTTGAGAGATTTTTTTCTTGACTCCTTTCTCCCTCATGTTTAGCCCCATTGCTGTTCTAATGTTAAGACGTTCGCCCCATTATTTTGACGATTTTAAGAACTTTCGACCCATTTCTGTCAATTTTAAGACCTTTCGTGCCATGTAGGTGTCGATTTTATCCTGGCGAGCGATAGCGAGCCTGTAATATAAGAGGAACCGGCTTTCAGCCGGGACATTTTTCTACCGAAAAATTTACAAATTTATCTTGAAAGGGGGTCTAGGGGGAGTAATTTTAAGCTTGATGGAAGTCTAGGGAATCAACTAAAAACCTCCCCTTAAGATCATCATGGGTTGGATAATAAGCAGGTGAGATACAGGTGTGGTCAGGAATACGTGCACACCTCCTAGTGATACACTCTCAACATTAAAGGGGTAGTGCTTGGGTTTTTGGTCTAGGTTTTAATATATTTATTTATTTTTTAGTTTCCTCGCTAGACCTCCATCAAGCTTTAACAAAACACCCTCTAGACCCCCTTTCAAGATATATTTGTACATTTTTCGGTAGAATAATGTCCCGGCCGAATGCCGGTTCCTTCTTATATTACAGGCTCGCCAGGAGAAAATTTACACCTAAATAACACGAAAAGTATATATATATATATATAAATGGGACAAAGGTTTTAAAATCGACAAACTAATGGGGCGAACGTCACAAAATCTGGAAACTAATGAGGCTGAAAATGAGGAAGAAGGGGTCCACAAAAACGAACCTCCCCCCTTAAAATAGGCAAGTAGTAACAGTAAGGACTGTGAAAGGCCTTGATCATGAACCATTCTACTTATTTGATAAACACGTATAACAAAAAAAAAAAAAAAAAAAAAAAAATCATGTGAAGGCGCCTATTACTATGTTATGTGTTTCCATCTCCAAAATGGCGGCCTAGTCTAAAGTTGTCCAGTCTCCTGTCTACTAAAGTGGTATTGTCTGACTGTGGAGGTAATTATTGGCCAGGTTTGATTATAATAATATATACATATAACTCATTGGACGACTTCCGGTGGACCCACAATCTCTTTCCCGAGCCAGAATGGAAGGTGTTTATATATATATTAATTTTGTTGTATATATATATATATATATATATATATATATATATATATATATATATTATACATACATGTGTGTGTGTGTGTGTGTGTGTGTGTGTGTGGTGCTGAAGATCCTACATGTTTTATATTACTTGCAGATTGTATAGACCTACATGCGCTCAAGCCAATTATAACACCTAAACATAAATTGTGCACATTTCAACGCACACACTCACTCACTCGCGAGAGAGAGAGAGAGAGAGAGAGAGAGAGAGAGAGAGAGAGAGAGAGAGAGAGAGAGAGAGAGAGAGAGAGAGAGAGAAAAGAAAGAAAAAAAAACTAACCTGCGTATGGGTATTCACACATGCCAGCTGTCAAATTACCACCCCCTCACTGTTGTAGCAGGCATGGCTAGGTAATCCACACACACACACACACACACACACACACACACACACACACACACACACACACACAGCCCGTAGCCTAGTAGGTAGAGCTCTTATCTCACACACGAGGGGTCGGGGGTTCAATCCCCGGCCGGGCGGAGACAAATTGGGCTTGTCTCCTATCATGTGTTAGCCTCAGTTCACCTAGCTGTAAATAGGTACCTGGAATAAGTGGACGACGTTGTGACGTCCCATCTGGGGTTGGCAAAAATGGTACAAGGCGAGATGGGTATCACATGGTTCACCTAAGCTGATGGCTACCTAAGCCTTCGGGCGAGACGGTACCGTCTATAGTGAGAATGGTACCATACAGACCCACCCTAAGCCTTCGTTTCCGATGTCGCCAATTGGCTAAAAATACAGACTACACACACATCCACAGCCATTCCAACGATACATATAACACCTACACATATAGGAGGCGGGAAATAACGAGCATGCTCACTCCCGCAATACAACTAGAGTAAGTACAACTAGAGTAAGTACACATACACGCACACACCTATACAAATAATAACAATAATTTACTGATAACCAAAATAACATACACGTACTGCACTCTGTTACCGAAAGTGTTAACCCCTTCTGCACGACAACGCTTTTCTTACTTTTTATCGGACTAAAATTTGACGATGTTCTGCAGCTTAAGAAGGACCCATGTTATTCAGAGGGTTTATTGAGATCAAAGGTCCTCCACGTCTGACCAAGCCGTTGCCGAGCCGAACCAGAATGACTCGCCGAACTGAGCAATTAAAGACGCCGAAATATTGAGATCAAGGATACCCAAACAACCTCGGGTGCTGCTGAGTCAACAGTTTGTGTGTGTGTGTGTGTGTACTTCACTTGCTTGCTTGTTCGTCAAGGGGAATCCACGCAATGCGAGTTAATCTCATTATTATCGCGCCTCCTTAACTGGGAATGTATTGCGTGAAATGCATGTTAAGTGTTTATGTATCGTTGGAATGGCTGTGGATGTGTGTTTAGTCTGTATTTTAGCCAATTGGCGACATCTGGAAACGAAGGCTTAGGGTTAATCTGTACGATACCATTCTCACTACGGTACCAGTCTCACCCGAAGGCTTAGGTTGACCAGTAGCTTAGGTTGACCAGTACGATACCCATCTCACCTTGTAACCGATCACCAACCCCAGATGGGACGTCACAACTTCGTCCACTTATACCAGGTTCCTATTTATAATGCTAGGTGAACAGAGGCTACACCGTTCGGAGACTTGCCCAAATGTCTCTTCCCCGCCCGGGTCTCGAACCCGGGACCTGGTTGTGAGCCAGACGCGCTATCAGTTATGTGTGTGTGTGTGTGTGTGTGTGTGTGTGTGAAAGGGATAATGGAGATGGATTGGACTCCTTTGATCGCTAGAGGTGTTTGCTTTGCTGTATAACATCGTGTAGAGTTAGTTATCAAGAATAAACTGACAACATGGGCACGCTACTGAAAGGTTTAACCCTTTTGTAACATGACGCATTTCTTCATAATTATCTTGGTTATCATTCAACGAGTTTATTCAGGTTAGGAACGATATGTAAACGTTAAGAATTAATTATGTTGTACAAACTTATTTATTTTTGTAACTGTATGAATTCGTCTTAAATGGCCAGAACGGTTCTATGCTTGATGGAGGTCTAGGGAGGAAACTAAAAAAAAAAAAAATAAATAATAAATTAATCAATAGACCAAACAACCAGCCACTAGTCCCTTAAGTTAATAGCTACCTGCACTTATTAACAGGTGTGCATCAATCAGGTAGTTAAAAACAAAATTAATGAAGATATGGAGAGAATGTTACCCATAATTGGTTACAGGTGACGGAAAAATTGCCGAAAAACTAGCTTGTGTGACGCCACCTGGACACGACCGCCCCAGCTTCCGGCAACCACCCTCTATCAGGAAACATACCGGAAATATTTACCTTCAGTATCGGAAACTCGAATAACGGTAGATTATTTAAGGGGGGATGGGCCGGTTTTCTGGACCACTTTCTCCCTCGTGTTTAGCCCCATTAGTTTTCAGATGATGTTAAGATGTTTGCCCCATTCGTTAGTCGATTTTAAGACCTTACGCCCCATTTCTTCATCAATATTTAGACCTTTCGTGCTATTTAGGTGTCGATTTTTCCCTGGCGAACGATAGTGAGCCTGTAATGTTGGAAGAACCGGCCTTCGGCCGGGAAAATTTTCTATCGAAAAATGTACAAATTAATCTAGAAGGGAGATCTAATGGATGTTTTTTTTTTTTAATTTGATGGTCTAGGGAGGAAACTAGAAAAATAACGAATACATGCAAAAATTGGCCAAAAAGTTAACCATCTCCCCTTAAGGTGGCCGAGGTTTTTTTGTATGTTTTTCATGAAACTGTAATTCAGAAGCTGCAACAACAACATTGCTGAAAAATATATTTGGAAAACTGCATATTTGACTCCAACCTTCTTAATGTCAGATTCTGAGAAGGTTTTTCTTTTATATGTGTGTGTGTGTGTGTGTGTGTGTGTGTGTGATTGAGTGTGTGTGTGTGGGTATGTGTGAGTGAGTGTGTGTGTATGTGTGTGTGTGTGTGTGTGTGTATGTATGTTAGTGAGCGTGTGTGTGTGTGTGTGTGATTGAGTGTGTATGTGTATGTGTGAGTGAGTGTGTATGTATGTTAGTGAGCGTGTGTGTGTGGGAGGGGGGGGGGCGTCAGTTTTTGTTTGTGTGTATTTGAAGTTGTTGTGTTTATTTAAAAGATGTATTTGCCAGTCATTCCGTTTACATTATCACATGACAGTCAGTATAAATGTCATGAATAATGCTGCCTCGATGATTAACGTGCCTTGATAGAGTACGTGTGTTTAAGGGCAGATATCCACTTAAGGGATTATTTTTTCGACCCCTTTCTCCCTCATGTTTAGCCCCATTGTTTTTGAGATTTTAAGACGTTTGTCCCATTAGTTTGACGATTTTAAGAACTTTCGCCCCATTTCTGTCAATCTTAAGACCATTCGTGCCATTTAGGTGTCGATTTTTCCTGGCGAGCGATAGCGAGCCTGTAATTTAAGGGGAACCGGCCTTCGGCCGGGACATTTTTCTACCGAAAAATGTACAAATTTACCTTGAAAGGGGGTCAAGGGGGAGTAATTTTAAGCTTGATGGAAGTCTAGGGAATCAACTAAAAACCTCCCCTTAACCCTTTACCTATTTAGTAACGTGTTTACTTAGGTATATTTTAATCATTGTTATATCATTATTACGCTTTGTTGTGGCAGTTAGTTTATCACTCCTTTTAATTATATACTTTATTGGTGTTGTTATAACATTTAATTTATATGTATTTATATTAAGTTGGATCATTAGAGTGAACCAATAAATAAGAGCCCCAAGTCTTGCCATCTTACCAAACCACCTGTACAGTCACATGCAATATTATCCCTGTATACCTAAAGTTAAAGTATAATAATAATAATAATAATAATAATAATAATATATAGATGTGTCAGGAAATTCATGCATGATATATATATATATATATATATATATATATATATATATATATATATATTAGTGCTAAAGCTCAAAACTGCAACATAATATATATTAATACATAATAGTGACTATAATTTTGCACAACTGTCTCGAGGAAGTGACATTACGCAACAGAATGACAGGTTTTTTTTTACGTTTAAGACTTATTTTTTCATCCTTGACTAACGCCTTCTAATCAGATCATTGCTTGACGTGCTTCAGTAAACTCCGAGATTTATTAAAAAGTGTGAGAGGCTGAAATTTTATTCTGTCACAACGGAGAACAAGTAAAAAAAAA
>CM064518.1:53627099-53685865 GCA_032716605.1 Paralithodes platypus
CAACAAGTGCCTCCAAGCACCAATATAAAAAAGCACCGTGCTATAAAAGACAATTTAACACCAGATGGAAACACTGGCCATCCGTACAGGGAATACTAAAAGCCAGTATTAATCTAAACCTTGGGATCCTTGCGCCGAACACTCGGGACAACAAGAACATGCCGTATTCCCACTCACTCTGTTCCAGCGTTTCCCTCTTGTCCTCAACGCACACTCAACTAATGCCGTTGTCAAATGCAACACTACCTGTGTATTATATTGTAATAGTGGTATGATAGCGAGAGAGATGCAACATTGCGGCGAAGAGAGAGAGATTGCAGAGTGTCGGTGAGGGGACGTGAGTTAACGAGACGAAAGGCTTTCTTTTCAACTTTGTCAAGAAGTGCTGTGTGAGAGGATCCTCCCCACACATGCGAACAATACTCAATACATGGACGCCCTGTGCCCCTATACAGAGCAAGAAGCTGTGCAGGGAAAAAGAACCCCCTATTTTGTTTTAATGTAAACAATAAACGAATCTACCTACACCAGTGTATTGAAGAACCCATGCATGACACCTTTTTTCAGTTTGTATAACTAACATTTGATTCTTCATTAAATTAGAACACAGCTTATTAAAATGTATATCTATAAGACCTGTAGAGCTGCTTAAAGAAACAGGAAGCTAAGTTTCACCTTCATAATCAGAGCCTTTTCTCTATTATATTATTTAGCTATTTTACATCCATTCCTGCAGTACTATCAGTATGGGGTAGCCAAAGTTAACATGTATATTAGTTTGTCTTCCTTGGATCTCATTTTATGGCACACAGATGATCACAGTGTATTTCTGATTTAGCTGGACTCATCTAGGATTCCTTTGCTTTGCAATCCTTCATCCTATCATTACTGATATACATAACTAACTACTTGTAATATTAGTGTGTGTGTGTGTGTGTGTGTGTGTGTGTGTGTGTGTGTGTGTGTGTGTGTGTGTGTGTGTACGAGCCAATTTGGTTGCATGCATATATACAGGTGCACGTGATTAAATCTTGCATGAAATGTGTGTTCGGAGAGCGGAGTGGCAGTCTATGTATACAGTATATGGACCCGTGATGCACCCGAGTCTTACCCTGTGCTACCCATCCAGTTCCCTATCACACATCGTCCCCTTGGAAGACATAGAGAGAGCGAGAGTAGGTTATTTCGCCACACGGCCATATCGCC
Source organism: Paralithodes platypus (assembly GCA_032716605.1). Taxonomy (NCBI): domain Eukaryota; kingdom Metazoa; phylum Arthropoda; class Malacostraca; order Decapoda; family Lithodidae; genus Paralithodes; species Paralithodes platypus. The sequence continues at coordinate 53,628,306 of CM064518.1, forward strand.
TTGGTCACTACGCTCACTGGAGATCTGTGTTGGTGGTGTAATGGCTTAGGTGTTTATGTTCTGAGTATGGTGTCCCAAGTTCGAATCCCGGTAGGACCATATGCTTTCATTAGTTTATTCAAGTACATTGGGGTTTGTAATTGATGATTAATGTTAAGAACGGGGTATTACTTTTTCATATACAATTTCGATCCAAAGTATAAATCAGTTTTCGTGTAAAAGTGTTGTTCAAGTAATAGTTGTGGTATTGACAAGTATTTGAGTGCAAAGAGAGGCAAATGACACCAGTGGCACCAATATGACAGAGGTTGACCGATATTTGTTTATATATAGCCTCTATAGAGTTTGTGAAGCTGAGGGAAGTGGTGGGTGAAAATGACTAATACCGGTACTGATGGGAGCCCTGAAAACGAACAAGAAGAGCGTTTCAGTTATTTACATTATGTAGTTTAATTCAAATTAATAAAAATATATCTAGTTGTCATGAGTTGGAATAGTCATGAGGCGAAGGGGTGACGAGGCGAAGGGGTGACGAGGCGAAGGGCTGACAAGGCGAAGGGGTGATGAGGCGAAGGGGTGACGAGGCGAAGGGCTGACAAGACGAAGGTGTGATGAGGCGAAGGGGTGACGAGGCGAAGGGGTGACGAGGCGAAGTGGTGACGAGGCGAAGGGGTGACGAGGCGAAGGGGTGACGAGGCGAAGGGGTGACGAGGCGAAGGGGTGACGAGGCGAAGGGGTGATGAGGCGAAGGAGTGACGAGGCGAAGGGGTGACGAGGCGAAGGGGTGATGAAGCGAAGTGACCATGGGCCGACATAGATAACCTAGAGTGGTGGTAGGGCGGCAGTATGATGATGAGTATCGGAGGAGACACACTTGCAACATCACCACCTCTCCTGTATATATAGCTTGTACCTTCACCTTTAGGGGGGGGGGGGTGTATTGCTCTCCCTTCCCCCATGTTCAATATTCAAAACTATGTCTGATGTCTGGAACGTACATTGCACATAAATATAATATACGTCAGGATAGGTGGCTAATTTGAACAAGCGATTGATAAATATAATTGGCAAGCATTCAGTAAAGTTCACTAAATAATAGTATATAAATATATAATGAAACATTGTGTTATGAACGTGTCCTTGTACTGTCCGTGTACATCTAACCCTGGAATGTATGTGATGCAGCCATGGTAGTTACATATTTGATGCAGCCATGGTAGTTACATATGTGATGCAGCCATGGTAGTTACATATGTGATGCAGCCATGGTAGTTACATATGTGATGCATGGTAGTTACATATGTGATGCAGCCATGGTAGTTACATATTTGACCATTAAGTTTCACGAAGACTGCTGCTGGGTGTATTGGGTTTTTCCTCCAGGGGAAGATAAATAAACAGTAATTGCCTACAATGTATTATTACCATAAATTATACCATAGTAATATATATATATATATATATATATATATATATATATATATATATATATATATATATATATATATATAAATATACTGTATATATATACACTCTCTTTTCCCTATCAGTTCTACGCATTTTCTATAATTTCGTTTTGTCATATACTGTATGTATTTTTATCTTGATTTTATATTTTCCACTACCTGTATTTCGCTTTTTCCATAATTTCGCTTTTTTCCATTTTCCCTATTGGTTCTTCACTTTCCCTGTTCCCTTTTCCCTATTGGTGTGTTGTTCTGAGTGTCTGTGTGTGTTATTCTAAGCCTATGAATGTTTACCCGTGTGTTTGGGTTTGCGTGCGTGAGTGAGTCTGTGGGTGTCGGTATGTGTGCGCCTGTGTGTGTTCGTGTGGGTGTCTGTGAGTGTGTGTTTGTCTGAGTCAGTGAATATGTTGTTTGTCTTTGCGTGTGTGTATGAGTCTGTGTGTGTCGGTATGTGTCTGTGTTTGTGTGAGTCTGCGTGTATCAGTATGTGTGCACCTGTTAGTGTATTGCTGTGTATGTGTGTATGTACTGTACGTTACTGTGCCCCCCCCCCCCCTCCTCCCCCCTACACCGTCCCTCCGTCAGCGTAGGGATTGGGGGGGGGGGACGCTCCAGTCACGATGCTCTTCTGATAAACTCACGTCGTCTCCTGCCTTCGTTACCGTTGTTGTTGTTGTGTTCTCTCTCTCTCTCTCTCTCTCTCTCTCTCTCTCTCTCTCTCTCTCTCTCTCTCTCTCTCTCTCTCTCTCTCTCTCTCTTTATATTGTTTCTCTAGCTCTCCCCATAGTTCCCAACAATCCCCATCAAACCCGGTATGACAAGTGACAAATGACAAGGGGCCGCAGTACTGATATGGTCCTTAACCTTTCCTACTCTACAATAAACAAAGAAGTATATATAGTAGGTATATGGGTATGTTGATAGTTATTTATTTTTATTTTATTTTTATTCTATGTGAATGAGGGAGACAAATGGCATAACTGCCTGCAGCGAGTGCCTCCCCTAGATTTCAAAGAGTGACAGGGCCGAAATCAAGGGACGTTCGAGCTATAATGCCTGGACACACGGAGTTTGAAGCAATTTAAGTCATAGAAAGAGGGAAAGACTGATTCTAGGATAGAGTTCCAGAGATCAGCAGTTGAATAGAAGAAAGTCTGAGAATAGCGTTTCACTCTTGGGTTGGAGAGTTGCACAGAGTAGGGGTGGGATTGTGTTACAAGGCGGGTACTACGTACCCTACGTAGTCGTATCGTTCTATTCCTATGTTAAGTGGGTTTAATAATACCAGTATACCTTCATAATGGTGTATCATTATGGACTCTATAACTACACATTCCATACCCTGTATGTACAGTATGTATATACTCAGGCACATATTCCATAGCTGGGGGTGGCCGACTCGAGACAGAGCCTGAATAGAAACAACATTTACAGTTCCAATTCTTAGGGTCCGGGATCACTTTCACGTTCCCTTACTCCTTTCTCTGTCTCATCTAGTAGGTGAATTTTATTAGGGGAGGAGGATTCTTAGCCGCCCGCCCCCAATCTCCATTCCACACCCTACTACAAAACTTGAACTTATTTATAGAGTTTGTGATTTCTTGAGCTACGAGCAGCTAACCATTATTAACGATAGTCTTTAAGTGGAACATGTCTCGCCTTGGTGGGGTGGTGGCGAAGAGATAATTGGATAACACTCAAAGTAAAAGAATTATCAATAATCCATCTACTGTCATTAATTTAATTAGAGGTGTTTGGTGTTGTGGTGAAATTAATAACAAATTAATAACAAATAAATTTCAGATTAATATCCCCCCTTTTCAGTCTACGAAGAAATATTGCTTCCTTTGCATTGTTTACAAATACTACGGTAAATGTCCAGATTAACTTGCGTATGTTGTGACACCTCGCGACGTCTTTCCTAGTTTTACTAGGGCATAAGTCATTGCCCAGGACGGGGCAATCACTCCTCCGCTGTGCACTACGTCTGGCTTTCAAAATTAAGGGGAGGCAGACCGTTTTTCTGGACCACCTTCTCCCTAATGTTTAGCCCCACTAGTTTTGAGATTATAAGACGATCGGCCCATTAGTTTGCCGATTTTATCACCTTTCGCCCCATTTCGTTGTCAATTTTAAGACCTTTCGTGCCATTTAGGTGTCGATTATTTCCTGGCGAGCGATAGCGAGCCTGCAATTTTAAGAGGAAACGGCCTTCGGCCGAGACATGTTTCTACCGAAAAATTTACACATTTATCTTGAAGGTGGGTCTAGGGGGTGTTTTTCTAAACTTGATGGAGGTGTATAGAGGAAACTAAAAAAATATATGAATACATGAATTAATAGACCAAACAAACGGCCTGCCTCCCCTTACTATAGCCTATACCTCAGAACTTCTGTCCAGGTACCAAGTGTAGGTACTGACCAAGTTTTGTGACAATCCATCCATTAGTTCTAGAGATGTTGACCTATAATCACACCCACATGCGTCATTAACCCCTTCTGTACCGGCGGTCTTTTTCATTTTATTCTAGCTATATTCAGACGATGTTGCGCAGTTTAATAAGGATCTCTGGTGGTAAAAAGAGTTAAGAGAGAGGGTTCGAAGCCTGGTGATTGCTGGAGGCCCTTTTTAAACTGAATACAATCGTCCAATAGTGGCCGGAATAAAGTGAAAAAGACGTCGCCGGTACAGAAGGGGTTAAAATGGCCGTGCAGATGGCTCAACAGTCCCTGATGTTTGCGGACCAGGACTAAAAGTGGGGTTTGCGTTAAGGGAGCTCACCGTTTTTTTGTTTTATCTTTCTCTCCTTCTCTCTCTCTTTCCCTGGCTTGTATCCATTCGGCCCCATTCAGCCAACTGTTTTAAGACGTTTATCCCCATCCAGGTGTCGATTTCTTCCTGGAAAGCGATAGCGAGCCAGCATTGTATGGAGAAATCCGGCTTCGCCGGAGAAATTTTTCTATCGAAAAATGTACAAATTTAGCTTGCTGTCAAAACAAACAATATTTATATGCTGGCTCGCTACCACTCGCCAGGAAAATATTGACACCTGGATGGGGGTAAACATCTTGAAACAGTAGGCTGAATGGGGCCGAATGGATACAAGCCAAAGAGAGAGGGAGAGAAAAAGAAAAAAAAGCGAGGTGGGATCCCTTAAAATGCGTCAAACGTGTGAGTGTCAAGGTTGTTAATAATTGCTGGAAACTTCAATGCACCGCAGAAAATTATCTACTTGTATCTAACTCGGCAGTCCAGTGTTCTCTCTCTCTCTCTCTCTCTCTTTCTCTTTCTCTTTCTCTCTCTCTCTCTCTCTCTCTCTCTCTCTCTCTCTCTCTCTCTCTCTCTCTCTCTCTCTCTCTCGCTCTCTCTCTCTCTCTCTCTCTCTCTCTCGCTCGCTCTCGCTCTCTCTCTCTCTCTCTCTCTCGCTCGCTCTCGCTCTCTCTCTCTCTCTCTCTCTCTCTCCGCTAACGCTCGCCAGGAAAAAACATCGACACCTAAAAGGCACGAAAGATCTTAATATTTAAAAAAAAATATATATATATATAAACAAATAAAGAGGCAAACAGTCTTGCAATCGCCAAACTAATAGGCCGGACGTCTTAAAATCTGAAAGCTAATGGGGCTAAACATGAGGGAGAAGGGGGCCCAGAAAAAGAAAAAAAAATTCATCTCCTCTTTACTCTACAGTAGTTTATAATACGTATGATTATAAATTATCTCTAGGGTGGGACTAAGTATAGTAATTAAGGCTATCAAAAAGGTAATGTCATCTTCATATATTATGATTGATAACTCGGACCAAATTGGTTTAAGGCATGTCAATGGGTCTCTGAGAAAGTGTTTTATCTAATTAACCGTGCAGAAAAAACATATACTATTTCTCTCCAAGAATTCGAACCTCAATGTTAGTGGTATCTCGTCCATTACTAAACCTCTTAGCCATCATTTACTCAACCTCTTAGCCATCACCTCTTAGCCAAAGTGACCGTAACTCCATCATTCCAACGCTCCCCCCCCCCCCCCCCCCTGGTTAAGTCACACCATCTCGCCGATCAACTTTTTCCTGGCAATATTTCCGGGTGTCTTATTTTAGTTTTTGTGGGCAAGGAACATTGAACGTAGATTATCTTAGTTTGGCTTAAGTTTGTTAGATCTGCAATTTATGTTTCCAGACGACAATAACCGAGGACAAATAGTGGAAAAAGCTATAGTTTATTTTGTTGATGCTGGCGAGAAATTAGCCTTTTCCCATTGTAATTACTCGGCTATTACAATGTTTTTATGACCAGTTATGTTGTAAGTTACGATATCTTTGGCAATAATATGATGCACAGACATACTAGTCTCATAATATTCCATTAGTTATCGAGGAATGAGCTGCTAAGGGAGTCAAATATCCACCATGTTAAATATAATTGAGTAGTGTGACTGAGCTTCCACATCTTCAGCCTCATTCCATTTCCCGAGCCCACCGAGCCTTTTTTTCTCTTGCTCTCCCTCTCTCTTTGGCTTGTATCCATTCGGCCCCATTCAGCCTACTGTTTTAGGACTTTTACCCCCATCCAGGTGTCAATATTTTCCTGGCGAGTGGTAGCGTGCCAGCATATATATATTTTTGTTTTGACAGCAAGCTTAATTTGTACATTTTTCGATAGAAAAATGTCTCTGGCGAAGCCGGATTTTTCCATACAATGCTGGCTCGCTATCGCTCACCAGGAAGAAATCGACACCTGGATGGTGATAAACGTCTTAAAACAATTGGCTGAATGGGGCCGAATGGATACAAGCCAGGGAAAGAGAGAAAAGGAGAGAAAGATAAAAAACAAAAAAAAATTACCCACCTTAATAAATCAAGTCCACCGAATGTGTGATGGACCCCGACAGTCGCTAACACCCTGTGTCAAGCTATACACAGGGCTCTGGCGAAAACAGTTAGCTTGCTGTGGCGTCTCACGGTTTTGGTTATCTTTAGTTTGGTTATCACGCTAAATCCCCGAGATCCTGGACTTGTGTGACACCCGGATCACCATTTTACCGAACTGTCCGTCCTGTCTATTTGTACCCCAATGGCCCACTCGGAGATATTGGCTGTCGGTTCGTAACATGTAGCACTGCGGTCTTGGCATTCCTCTGTTCCATGTCCCTATCTGTCTGTCAGTCCACCAGTAAGTATATTGGTCAGTCTAGTCCATCTGTAGCCAACACCAACCACTATTATGGTGGGTATGTGTGTGTGTGTGTGTGTGTGTGTGTGTTTGTTTGTGTGTGTCTAGGGGGGGGGGGGGAGTAAATAACTATGAAAGAAAAAGTAAAATGTATTAAAAAATGTGCACCCCAAAACAAATGATCATTGTAATCACTAATCAGCATTGTCGATACCGTTCTGTCTCCAGTGAAGCCCCTTCTTGAGGATGGTCATTGGAGAAACGCTTCCAGGCTTCTTTATCCAGACGTGGTCCTCTTGCCCGGGTCATGATGCCGCTCCTTCCCAATAAGTTGCGTGTTTTTCCTTTATATACCTTAACAACTCTTTTCACAGACCAATCATTCTCTTGCAATACCAATCGTCTCCTCTTACTTAATTATCTTATCTCTTTCTTGACATCCTGTTTTCACCTAATAGTAAAAAAAACACAAGTCATAACTGGTATTATATCTTATGATAGCTTAATGTTCAAGATGATAATGATGTTATGACGTCGTGGATACAAACAAATAATACTCTTTGGGTTATTATGCCTCCCACTATTGATTTTGACTGTACGTATGGCGTTTCTTATTATATCTGATTGACCTCAGATGTTGTTTACTAGGCCTATCAGTAATAGTTGGTTTCCAAGTTTAACTTCTCGGTAGTCCTGGAAAAAAAAAAAAAAAAAAAAAATCTTATCTGTGAGTATGTCGAGGTCTGCTGAGTAGAACATTGTGTACGGTTCGTGTATTGGTTTTACCCTCTCAGCCCACACATTGTTTACAGTTTTTCAGTCTGTATTGGAATTCACCTCGGCTCTAGTCTAGGCCAGCGTTTAAGGCCGTTTAGCGTGTGTGTGTGTGTGTGTGTGTGTGTGTGTGTGTGTGTGTGTGTGTGTGTGTGTGTGTGTGTGTGTGTGTGTGTTTAAGGCTTATATATCATTCATTCTGAAAACATTAAACAATAAATATATATATATATAGTTGGGATTTTTCCTAGCCACCACCAGTCGATTGTACTTGACTTAGGGAAAACCTCCTAAAGCTTAGAACATATTTAAGCATCACAAAAAAAGATAATGCTAACAAATTATTGTTCAAGCTTACCAACTACCAATTGGCTATGGTGAACATTAACATTTCCTAAGATGGAGATTTCAGTTGGGAACACCAGAGCATAGTGAGTTTGTTGTGCACATATACACAGCATCCACCTTTGGCTTTGAAACTAGGATAGAAAATGTAGATACAGAGATACAGAGAAAGGGTTGCTGGAAGTTGCCTCAGACACCTGAGTCTTTGTGAGAAAAAGGTCAGGTTTGTTGGAAGAGAGGTGGTTTTTGACAGAGGGAAAGTTAGATGAAAGGTCGCGAATGTTGAAGACGTTTATGGTTAGCGTGTCAGGCCGTGGTCCAGAGCATCTTGATGGGTCGTCAGGGGTAGGTTGAGTGGATCCCCCCCACCCACCCCGATTAAATTTTGGCAGCCCACTAATCATTTGGCTGTCTAGCCAAAATGTTAGGTGTCCAGACGAACTTTCAGCAACTCTGTTGCATTGTTGGCCACCCAACTAAACTTAAGGATGCCCGGCTGCCTCAACACACAATTTGTTGCCCAGTCAAACTTTAGGCTACACTTCTGAATTTTGTTATTTCAATGCTTAGTTGCCAGTCTGAACTTTCCGTCGTTCTGTTAACATTTGGCCACACCACCAAACTTGTGGCCACCCGGCGAAACTTTTGCTCTCCCTGTCGAGATTTTGACTTCCCTGCCATACTCTTGGCTGTCAGGCTGAACTTATAGGTGCCGGCCAAAGTTGTTGCTGCCCATGCAAACTTTTGGCCGCCAACTTCAAACTTTTGGCCGCCCAACTAAACATTTGACCATCCCGCCAAACTACTAGCCTCCCTGCCAGAAAGTGGAAGGAGGAAGGACTATTGATGTTATGTGTGTGGATAGCAAACATGGCTGCCAGGGGATACATGGTGGGGAGACACGTTCTGGCTTTGTTGACCTTTTCCTCTACTGTATTGTATATGGGAATGAATTGTGTACTTGTGATTTATATGATACGATCACCTCGTTGGGACAACATGTAATTCTCTCTCTCTCTCTCTCTCTCTCTCTCTCTCTCTCTCTCTCTCTCTCTCTCTCTCTCTCTCTCTCTCTCTCTCTCTCTCTCTCTCTCTCTCTCTCTCTCTCTCTCTCTCTCTCTCTCTCTCTCTCTCTCTCTCTCTCTCCATCACTCTCTCTCTCTCTCTCTCTCTCTCTCTCTCTCTCTCTCTCGCTCTCCTCTCTCTCTCTCTCTCCTCTCTCTCTCTCTCTCTCTCTCTCTCTCTCTCTCTCTCTCTCTCTCCGTCAGCGTAGTCGTGATAGATAGAGCGTCCTGATAAGAGAGAGGAGAGTGGTGGTGGTGGGTGCCCCCCCTAGGGGAGTCGCGTGCCCGTATTACCTCCATCATTACCCAGGGCACCTGCTGGGGGGGCACTTATGGGGAGATAGGAGATAAGAGGAGGGGAAAAAGATAAGAGACGAAAAGGAGGAGGGCAGAAGAGAAGAAAGGAGAGAAAAGTAGAGGGGAGGGTTGGTGATGGCAACATAGAGGTAGTTTAGAAATATATGTTGACTGAAAAATTCGCTTAAGGGGAGATTTCCACTTACGGGATTTTTTTCTTGACTCCTTTCTCCCCCATGATTAGCCCCATTGCTTTTCTAATTTTAAGACGTTCGCCCCATTATTTTGACAATTTTAAGAACTTTCGACCCATTTCTGTCAATTTTAAGACCTTTCGTGCCATTTAGGGGTCGATTTGATCCTGGCGAGCGATAGCGAGCCTGTAATTTAAGAAGATCCGGTCAGCCAGGACATTTTTCTACCGAAAAATGTACAAATTTATCTTGAAAGGGGGTCAAGGGGGTTTAATTTTAAGCTTGATGGAGGTCTAGGGAATAAACTAGATCCCTCCCCTTAAATATTATAAACAGGTAATATAGAAATTGATGGACAGAAAGACTGGCTTGTAAAATGCACCGACTTAATACAAACTATTCTCCTTCGGCAGATGGCAGAGCAGAGACTGAATACAATATACCGCTGAAGGGTGCTTATGAACGTCTACATTATACCGCTGAAGGGTGCTTATGAACGTCTACAATATACTGCTGAAGGGTGCTTATGAACGTCTACAATATACCGCTGAAGGGTGCTTATGAACGTCTACAATATACCGTCTGGAAGGGTGCTTATGAACGTCTACAATATACTGCTGAAGGGTGCTTATGAACGTCTACAATATACCGCTGAAGGGTGCTTATGAACGTCTACAATATACCGCTGAAGGGTGCTTATGAACGTCTACAATATACCGCTGAAGGGTGCTTATGAACGTCTACAATATACCGCTGAAGGGTGCTTATGAACGTCTACAATATACTGCTGAAGGGTGCTTATGAACGTCTACAATATACCGACTGAAGGGTGCTTTATGAACGTCCTCAATCTACCGCGGAAGGGTGCTTATGAACGTCTACAATATACCGCTGAAGGGTGCTTATGAACGTCTACAATATACTGCTGAAGGGTGCTTATGAACGTCTACAATATACCGCTGAAGGGTGCTTATGAACGTCTACATTATACTGCTGAAGGGTGTTTATGAACGTCTACAATAGGACCGGCTGAAGGGTGCTTATAGAACGTCTACAATTATACTGCTTGAATGGTGTTTATGAACGTCTACAATATACCGGGCTGAAGGGTGCCTTATGAACGTCTACAATATACCGCTTGCGAAGGGTGCTTATGAACGTCTACCATATACCGCTGAAGGTTGCTTCCTGAGGAAGGTCCTACAATATACTGCTGATGGTGGGTCTCTGGGGGTGGGGGGGTGGGGAGGGGTGCTTATGAACGTCTACAAATATACCGCTGAAGGGTGCTTATGAACGTCTACAATATACCGCTGAAGGGTGCTTATGAACGTCTACAATATACCGCTGAAGGGTGCTTATGAACGTCTACAATATACCGCTGAAGGGTGCTTATGAACGTCTACAATATACCGCTGAAGGGTGCTTGATGAACGTCTACAATATACCGCTGAAGGGTGCTGATGAACGTCTACAATATACCGCTGAAGGGTGTTAATGAACGTCTACAATATACCGCTGAAGGGTGCTTATGAACGTCTACAATATACCGCTGAAGGGTGTTGATGAACGTCTACAATATACCGCTGAAGGGTGCTTATGAACGTCTACAATATACCGCTGAAGGGTGCTTGATGAATGTCTACAATATACCGCTGAAGGGTGTTAATGAACGTCTACAATATACCGCTGATGGTGCTTTTATGAACGTCTACAATATACCGCTGAAGGGTGCTTGATGAACGTCTACAATATACCGCTGAAGGGTGTTGATGAACGTCTACAATATACCGCTGAAGGGTGCTTATGAACGTCTACAATATACCGGGCTGAAAGGGTGGGCTTGATGAACGTCTACAATATACGCGCTGAATGGGTGCTGATGAACGTCTACAATATACCGCGAAGGGATTGCTTATGAACGTCTACAATATACCGCTTGAAGGGTGGCTTGATGAATTGTCTACAATATACCGCTGAAGGGTGTTAATGAACGTCCTACAATATACCGCTGGAAGGGTTCTTATGAAACGTCCTACAATACTACCGCGCTTTTTGAAAAAAGGGTGCTTGATGAACGTCTACAATATACCGCTGAAGGGTGCTTATGAACGTCTACAATATACCGCTGAAGGGTGCTTATGAACGTCTACAATATACCGCTGAAGGGTGCTTATGAACGTCTACAATATACCGCTGAAGGGTGCTTGATGAACGTCTACAATATACCGCTGAAGGGTGCTTGATGAACGTCTACAATATACCGCTGAAGGGTGCTTGATGAACGTCTACAATATACCGCTGAAGGGTGCTTGATGAACGTCTACAATATACCGCTGAAGGGTGTTGATGAACGTCTTGGGGTAAGTGAAAGGCGGACATGGATTCTGGTGAGTACATAATACAGTATAGTTTAGGGTATCAAATCAGAGACTATTAAAAACCAACCTTAAAACAGAGTCCTTCGTTTTAGTCATATTTACTAAATACACCAAGTTAATGACATGCCTAACAATTCTTATTATACCTTTGAAAGTGATAACATGGCCAAAACAATGTAATTACATTTTCCATTTATTGTATTCCATCCCCTATTCCATTCATTGTTAAAACTAAACAAACCTGTTGTATTGTCTATGAGGAGATGGTCCACACAAGAACCCCTCCCACCAGGAACCGTTAAAGGGAAAGGTTTATTTATAAGTTTATATATTCATATATTTATTATTGTTTAAGTTTCCTCCATAGACCTCCATCAAGCTTAATAAAGTATCCTCATGATCCCACTTCGAGATAAATTTGTACATTTTTCGATAGAAAAATTTCCCGGCCAAAGGCCGGTTCCTTCGAAGTTAAAGGCTCGCTATCGCTCGCCAGGAAAAAATCGACACCTAAATGGCATGTAAGGTCTTGATATTGATAAAGAAATGGAACGGAATATCTTAAAATCGATAAACATATAGGGCGGACGTTTTGGAATTTCTAAACTAAATGGGCTAAGCATGACGGGAAAAGGGGGTCCAGAAAAAGCGACTACCTCCCCCTTAATTATTCCTGGTGTTGTAGCTAACCTAGAATCTTCACCCACTGTCAACTAGAACAACCACATTATTATTATTATTATTATTATTATTATTATAATTATTTTACGTTTTCTATTTATTTATGTATCTATTTGGTTATGTTTTACTCATTAGACCTCCATCAAGCTCTAACAAAAACTCAACCAAGAACTCTTCGAGATAAATTTGTACATTATTCGGTAAAAAAAAACTGTTCAGCACTAAGCTTTCTCTTCGTTAACTGTTATACTTTCCCTTTGACTTCCACCTGCCTTTGTATTAGTCTGGGGTCTTTTTCTCTCTCTCTCGGTGTCAAATTTATGTTTTGATTCTCTGGCCCTTGAGGAGTGTCATGACAGGTGGTCTTATTTAAGGGGGGTCACCGGCTTTTTTGTTTTATCTTTCTCTCCTTTTCTCTCTTTCCCTGGCTTGTATCCATTCGGCCCCATTCAGCCAACTGTTTTAAGACGTGTCGATTTCTTCCTGGCGAGCGACAGCGAGCCAGTATTGTATGGATTAAAACGGCTTCGCCGGAGACATTTTTCTATCGAAAAATGTACAAATTTAGCTTGCTGTCAAAACAAAAATATATATACTGTATATGCTGGCTCGCTACCGCTCGCCAGGAAAATATTGACACCTGGATGTGGGTAAACGTCTTAAAACAGTAGGCTGAATGGGGCCGAATGGATACAAGCCAAATAGAGAGGGAGAGAAAGATAAAAAAAGCGAGGTGGCCTTATTTAACTTTCTCCACGCTTCTTAATCTTGTTGTATCTTTCTCCTTCTCTCTTGCTGTCTGTCTGTTTATCTCTCCTACACACTCGCATTCTTGAGTTAGTTAGTTAAAATAGGACTTCAGATGCTATCAACCCTTCTGGATTATTAAGCCAGCACACTGCAAGTCAAGAATAGCATCAGGACTTTTCGAGAACTCCAGTCCCTTACATTTGTGAGGGCATGTATACATACATATACACGTCTCGTTTGTGAATTTATGTGTGTGTGTGTGTGTGTGTGTGTGTGTGTGTTTGGTTGTGTGTGTGCGAGTGCTGGGTGCAAGTTTGTGTGACGCAGATGCTTTGAATAAATACATTAAATATAAATATAGGCAATTGTACAGTTTGTCTTCCATAGTCTTCACCACGTCCGCCCCCCCTCCCTCCTCCCCCCTCAACCCACCATCTTCACCTTTACCTGACTGCCTCCAAGTATCGCCTTGTTGATCTACCTAAGTGTATTTCTTTAACCCTTCCTGATCAGTAGGAGTCAGCCGTCCCTGGTGTTGTCAGTGACCATCCCGCAACATGAGGTCGTGGAGATGACCTGATACACGGAGATTCTAGATGACATTGTTGATACCACCCCCCCACCCCCCACCCCCCACTCACCTCCTCTTCCGGCACCATCCCCCGTGACCTCACTCCCTCACCCGTACTTCACATCCTATCGTAACAGACAAGGTCCAGAGAATGTCCATGCTTTAACCGACTACTTTACCACGGCGTGATAAAGGCTGCTTAACCTTTATCACGCCGTGGTAGAGTTGGTTAAAGCATGGAAAATCTTCCGACTGTCAGTGGTTCGAGCCCCACTGAGAGTATGAAATATTTAATAGCTCACGTGTACTTGCGGGATATACCGGTACTTAATACAGTAGTAATGACTCTCGTGCTTGGTTGGGTTAAAATTAAATTATATAATTAAGTGCTTGATTGGGTTCAAATTAAATTATATAATTAAGTGCTTGATTGGGTTCAAATTAAATTATATAATTAAGTGCTTGATTAGGTTAAAATTCAATTATATATTTATGCTCTAGAATACTGAAAGGGTTAATGTAGGGTGTTAATGTATTTCCCATGGTGTTGGTGTCTTCATCACTGTTGCCTAAATACTCTCTCTCTCCCTCTCTCTCTCTCTCTCTCTCTCTCTCTCTCTCTCTCTCTCGCTCTCGCTCTTGCTCTCGCTCTCGCCTCTCTCACTCGCTCTCTCACTCACTCTCTCTCTCTCTCTCGCTCTCTCTCGCTCGGTCTCTCTCTCGCTAGGTCTCTCTCTCTCGCTCTCTCTCTCTCTCTCTCTCTCTCTCTCTCTCTTGTGTGCACTGTACAGTATGTATATATATACTGTATATATTGTGTATGTTGGAGTATGTGTGATATTATATATTTATATGTATATGTATGTATGTGTATGTGTGTATGTGTATATATGCATATATGCATATTATAGTTTGTAAGGCCAGACTGCCTAGTAAGGACCTTGAGGTCTGTGTGGTCTGTGTATCTATGTAGCTCTATGTAGCTCTCGCTCTCTCTCTCTCTCTCTCGCTCTCGCTCGCTCTCTCTCTCTCTCTCTCTCTCTCTCTCTCGCTCTCTCTCTCTCTCTTAAAGGAATTAAATACTAATCCGTCAAGAACCGCGAATTTGGATAAAGCTACACCAACACGACCCAAATTCAAAACCGTCAGGGATAACGACCGAGGACCGAGGACAGCCATGAATGTAAATGTAGATCCGACCAGAACCAAAAATTCGATGAAAGAACGATCTGCGAGTTCTAAAACCGCAACTTTAAAGGTTTTCTATGCAAACGCTCGTAGCATACGCAATAAATTTTCAGATTTAGAGGAACTAGTGTTTACAGAAAATTATGATGTGATTGGCATAACAGAATCTTGGCTCAATACACAAGATAGAGACTTTTTAGCAGAGTATTCACTTCCCGGTTATGTAATGTTTGAGAACAGCCGAATAAATAAAAATGGAGGTGGCGTTTTATTTTATATCAAAGAAAGTCTTAACCCGACCCTCGTGTCAAAACCTCAAATTGTGAACGTCGACACATCTTTTGTGCTAATAAAGAATAATAAAGGTACAAAAATAATACTTGCGTTAATATACAGACCTCCAGCTCAATCAGTGCAAACTGACCGAGAAATTTACGAACAAATTGCAGATGTAAGTAACTCACAAGATACCGTAATTTTTGGCGACTTTAATTTACCTGTGACCAAGTGGGGCGATACTCTTACTTCACACTCCGGACATGACTTGTATACGAACTTGCAAGAGAGTTCGCTTTATCAATTTGTTCGAATGCCGACCCGTGGTAATAACGTTCTTGACATTGTACTTGCAACAAAAGAAGAATTGATAGAGAATTTGAATGTTGGTGATGAATTCAGTAACAGCGACCATCGTACGATAACTTTCACTTTAAAGTTACTAGTAACGAACCAAATAGTAGCATCGAAAAAGTCCCTAATTTCAAGAAAGCAAACTTCCATAAACTTAGAGCTATGTTTAAAGAAACTGACTGGAGCTTTTTAATTAACAATAACGACATAAATACATCCTGGAAGTTATTCGAAACCACTTACCTAAAAGCAGTGCAAGACTGCATACCATCGAAAATACGGCGTCCAGGCCATAATAATAAGCCCAAATGGTGGAATAAAGATATTTCAAACTGCCTGCTTGCTAAAAAATGTGCTAATGATAGATTAAAATCCTCACAAAATGACGAAGAACAGGTGAAATTTGTAGAGCTACGACGCAAAGCCAAAAAGTTAATTAAGCAAAGTAAAAAGACCTTAGAGTTACATATTGCGAATCAAAGTAAAACAAACCCGAAAGAATTCTATAGTTATATCAGAAAGAAAAAAGTAGTTACTTCAACTGTTGGACCGTTAGTCGATGAAAAAGGAGAATACACCAAAGACGAAGTACAAATGAGTAATGCCCTCAATACCTCTTTGCATCAGTTTTTACAACAGAAGACCTCAGTGATATCCCTACACCATCGCCGATTCAGATTGATAATTCAGATGTTCTAAGCAATATCACCGTTACAGAGAGAGAAGTATTGAATTGTTTAGATAAACTCAAGGTAAATAAAACGCCAGGACCTGATACAATCTCGCCTAGAGTTCTAAAGGAAGCTAAGAATGAGCTCTCCAAACCACTGACATTACTATTCAATAAATCCTTGCAGTCTGGAACTATGCCTGATCAGTGGAAGCTAGCCAACGTAACACCGATATTCAAAAAAGGCAGCAAATCCCTACCCAGTAACTATCGTCCAATTAGCTTAACCTCAGTTGTATGTAAAATGCTAGAAACGGTCATACGAGACAGACTCGTAAATCACTTGGAGGAAAAATAACATACTTAAAGATACTCAACACGGCTTTCGTAAAAAACGTTCCTGTTTAACAAACCTCTTAGACTTCTTCCACGATATCCTCAACCTCTACGATGAGAGTAAAGCTGTAGATATTATATACCTTGATTTTCAAAAGGCCTTTGACAAAGTTCCCCACAAACGTTTACTGCTAAAACTAAAAGCGCATGGAATACAAGACGGTGTGTTGAAATGGATAGAAAATTGGCTCAGCAACAGAAAGCAAAGGGTAGTCATAAACGGTAAGGCATCTAAATGGACCAATGTAAGTAGCGGGGTACCCCAGGGATCGGTACTAGGACCAATTCTCTTTCTAATTTACATCAACGACATAGATGAGGGTCTCACCTGCACAATCTCAAAATTTGCTGACGATACAAAAATTGCAAATAGCGTACTCTCAAAAGAACAAGTTGACGATATGCAACACAATCTAGATAAATTGTCATGTTGGGCCCAAATTTGGCAAATGAGTTTCAATGCGGATAAATGTAAAGTACTACATGTCGGATACCTAAATGAGAAAGCAAACTATTCGATGAATGGCACTCAGCTTAAGAATGTAAACAGAGAAAACTGATCTGGGAGTAACAATATCGAGTAACCTAAAACCGAGTCAACAATGTTCAGAAGTTGTTAAGAAGGCAAACAAAATAATTGGCTTTATAGGCAGGTCATTTGAGCATAAATCCAAAGAAGTTATCCTAACCCTTTACAATTCCTTAGTCCGCCCTCTTCTGGAATACTGCGTTCAATCCTGGTGCCCTTATTACCAAAAAGATATAAACAAGCTAGAACGAGTTCAACGTAGAGTTACCAAAATGATACCTAGCCTAAAGAACAAAACCATACGAAGAGCGTCTTAGAGAATTAAATCTATTTCCTTTAACCCAGCGCAGATTAAGAGGCGACTTAATTCAAGTGTTCAAAATCATCAAAGGCATCGACAATATGAACTGTAGTAAGTACTTCACTATCGACCAATCTAATTACACGCGGGGAAACGGTTCCAAAATTATTGGTAAATCTTTTAACTCGCACGAATCTAAGAATTTCTTCTTCAATCGAGTTGTCAACTTGTGGAATGGGCTTCCCCGAGACGTTATAGACTGCAGCACCGTTGATTCATTTAAATTCCGCCTAGACAAATATCTCGCATCAAACCCGCGACTGACTGCGTTTGTAAATAAATAACTTTATCCTCCCCTCAGTTACTAACCCATATGTCCCCTACTAACTTCCTAGTCCTGCCACGTTAGTGGCAGGGCAGTAGTTCCCTTTCCAATGTTCCCTTACCCACTCTAAACCACTGTTTGGACACTTGATCCTCAGTGTTTTGGAGGACAAGCAACCTAGAAGGGTCACTAGATCTGTTGTTGCTTGATTTCCTTTGTACTCCCTTTGTCCTTTGTACTCTCTCTCGATAATGCTAACTGTTTTAACATTTATCAGTCGACCTATCATATTTGTTGAACCATGTATACTGTATATCTCACGTTCTTGTCATTATATTCTGGCAACTATTAGATGACTGTATTCAGCTGAGGAAGGACGTCTAACAAGTAAAAGGCCGCATACGATCTCAATTAATCCTTTTAGTTACCCCCGAGCCTTCCTAAGCTGAATGAAATCGTCTAATAGTTGCCAGAATGGGACGAAAAGAACGTGAGCGGTACTGGATGGGATATACGCGACTCTCTCTCTGCTTGGTCGAGTTATTATAGAGGTACTGGTATTTAACCCTTTCTGCACGATGACATAATTTTCATCGTATTCTGGTTACCATACTGTATGTCTGTCAGTGGGTGGGTGTATGTATGTATGTGTTTATACTGTAAGTAATGTAAGAGTGCGTGTATACTGTATGTATGTCTGTGTGTATGTATGTATGTATGTATGTATGTGTGTATGTATGTATGTATGAATGTGTGAGTGTGTGTATACTGTATGGCTATCAGTGAGTACGTATGTCTGTGTGTGTGCGTATACTGTGAGTGTGTGTGTGCCAATCCACATGAAGCAACAACAGACATTAATCAGATGTTACCCAAGACTCAGCACAGCAGCACATGTGGGATGACTTCAAGGAATAGGCTTCATATTCATGTTATTAATTACTAGAATAGTTAACCCTCATAGTATACCACGATTCGTTTTCTTTTCTTTTTTATTTATCTTTTTATTATATATTTGTTTGTTTATTTTATTGTTTTTCGTTTTATATTATTATTATTATTATTATTATTATTTTTTTTTTTTTTTTTTTTTTTTTTTTTTTTTTTGTAATGCGATTAGTTCAGTTTAGGAAGATTGCATAGGAGTCAAAAGTTGATTGAGATGTTGTGTTAACTTTGAAAGATGACAGAATGAATATAAACACCATGTGAGGAGGAGCACTTGATTGACAACGTTTCGCAGATAGCTCGTTAGTGACGTTAATTGAGATAGTTTTTACCCTTCTGACTATTAGAGGTCTTTTTAAGGGGATGGAATGTTGGTCTATATACAGTATACTGTATATAATTATATATTAATGTATTATTTAGTTTCCTCGCTAGACCTCCATCAAGCTTAGAAAACAAAAACCTAGACCACCTTTCAAGATAAATTTGTACATTTTTCGGTAGAAAATGTTGCGGCCGAAGGCCGTTTCCTTCTCAAATTTGAGGCTCGCTTTCGCTCACCAGGAAGAAATCGGCAGCTAAATGGCACGAAAGTTCTTAATATTGGCAAAGAAATTAGGCGAAAGGTCTCAAAACCGCCAAAAAAACCCGGAACGAACGTCTTTAAGGTGCGTCCACACTGGCTACATTTGGTCGTCAGACAAGTCGGAAACAATGTTTCAAACTCCGTGTTCGACATTGTGAGACATATCTACAACAATGTATGCAACAATGTTTGAATGAATGTTGGAGATATGTTGGCAACAGGAGTCGACTTGGTGAGGGTGTCTACACTTGGTGTGTGTAGACGGGAAGATCATGTCAGCTTACAAAGACGCCTTGGCACCAACTGCTGCTGTAGTTATTTTGTAAAGAAATAGGTCTGTATCAGGGTAAATAAGGCCAGTTCCCTCATCCCTTAATCCAAGAAAAAAAAAAAACATTGTAAACCAGTATTTCCAATGTTATAATGTTTTATGTGTTCAAAGTATTACATTGTATATGGGACAGAATAAAATTAGCGAAGTACAATATTATGCATAATTATATTCGTACCTCCATTCCAGCGTCGTAAGTCTTGTGTGGCATGTGTTTGTCGGCCAAAAATATCATGCATTTGAATCCAAACCACTGGCTTATGTAGGTGTCATCGGCTCCATTGCCAGATTTCTTCTCCTTTGTTTTTTAAGCTCCCTTCTGAATTGTGTAATTAAGTTTCTAAACAAAAATTCTGGCCTCAACTCTCTCTACCTTCATATTTTCGGCGATGTCTCGCCATGCATCGGCCCTCTTAAATTTGTGTTAATAATGAACGTGGGTGGGATCCCACAGTAGATTGTACCTACGGTAACAATAAATTAAATGTACCGTCTGTTCCCTGGTCCAACCCATTATTGCTCCGTAGTCCTGAAGCCGCCGCTGTTAGTATGAGTGTGTGTGTCTGTCCAGATGTTTCCCAACCACGTTGACTCGTCCACACCAGGGTTATCAACATATTGTCTACAAAGTTGTACCAACATGTCTGCAACTTTGTCTCCTTTACAACTTAACAACTTGTTGCCTACAATGTTGTGTGATGTGTTGTCGACATGTTTTGTTGTCAGTGTGGACGCACTATAAAAATCTCAAAACGAATATGATAACCATCAGGGAGAAGGGGGGCCAGAAAAAGCAAGTATCTACCCCTTAAGCAACTAAATCATCTAATGTTAGCCAGATACATGGAAGAAGCAGCCTTGGCAGTGAGAGAGTTAATTTGTGTTATTGTGTTTGAGAATATGGCATTACAGTATATTTGTATGTTGTCCAATATCTGTTCTTAAGAATGTTGTTTTGTTAAATCATTTTATTAAGATTATGCATTTTTACATTTTATTCTGGCTAATATAGGATGATTTTATGCAGAATAGAGAGGACCTGTGGGAATCAAATTGGCTAATGCTATCTTACTTTACTCTGGCGCCTTTAAGTCTTCCAACATGAATAAAATTGTTCAGTAGTAGTAGTAGTAGTAGCAGTAGTAGTAGTAGTATCAGCATCAGCATAGTCAATCAATCAATCAATCAATCAATCAATCAATAAATTTTATTTCGTAATACGAGATTACATATAGTTTTATTACATGCCATATCTAATACATAAGTTTTTTTTTATGTAACTTGATATATTTGCAAAACGATATAAAAAGCAACTAAAAATAATTTAAAAGAACAAACAATGAATGTTCATCCTATTAGTAAAGACCTGTGTTCACCACCGTAGCTATAAGAGTATATAATTATACAGTACACTAGGATTTAATATTAAAAATTCATCAGCAAATACAATTAATGTTGTTTTTGTTTTTTGTTTTTGTTTTTTTACGAATATTAGCTTTGAGAATACTCATTTTACATAAATCAATAGTTCTATTTGCAGGAAGGTATACTAAGAAACCCCATCATATACCATAATAAAAATATGTCGTCATATCAAATATGACGGGACTTCGGGACTTCGGTGAGACTTTTTCTATTGCACTAGACATATCGAAAGCCTTCGATAGAGTCTGGCATAAATCTTTAATTTCTAAACAACCCTCCTTCGGTTTCTATCCCTCCATCTGTGCCTTTGTCTCTAATTTCCTTTCCGGCCGTTCCATAGCCGCGGTTGTGGACGGCCATTGTTCACTTCCTCACCCTATAAACTCCGGTGTTCCTCAGGGCTCTGTCCTATCTCCTATTCTCTTTCTAATTTTATAAATGATCTCCTTAACTGTACCTTAATTCCCATCCATTCATACGCAGACGACTCAACCTTACACTACTCCATTAGTTTTTCAGAACGCCCCAGCCAGCAATCCCTCAACGACAAACGTAATGAAGCCATAGAACTCTTAAATTCTGATCTAAATACTATTTCCAATTGGGGCAGAGAAAACCTTGTTAACTTTAATGCTTCCAAAACCCAATTTCTCCATCTATCTACCCGTCAGGATCTCCCAGCGGACTATCCCTTATTCTTCAGCAATACAAAAATCAACCCTTCATCTTCTCTCAATATTCTTGGTGTCTCTTTTCTTCTGCTCTCATTTGGAAGGACCATATTACCAGTCTTGCTAAGGCAGCCCCAGAAGCTGGGTGTGCTCAACCGCCTTAGGGGGTTCTTTTCTCCTGCACAGCTTCTTGCTCTGTACAGGGGCATAGTGCGCCCTTGTATTGAGTATTGTTCACATGTGTGGGGAGGTTCCTCTCACACCACTCTCCTAGACAAAGTTGAAAGGAAGGCCTTTCGTATCATTAACTCCCGTCCACTCACCAACTCTCTGCAATCTCTCTCTCTCCGCCGCAATGTTGCATCTCTCTCGCTATTCTATCGCTACTATAATAATCAGTGTTCCTCAGAGCTATCCCAGTGCATACCACCTCCTTTACGTAGGGCACGTGGTACCCGTCTTGCAACTCAATCCCACCCCTACTCTGTGCAACTCTCCAACCCAAGAGTGAAACGTTACTCTCAAACTTTCTTCTACTCAACAGCTGAGCTCTGGAACTCTCTCCCAGATTCAGTCTTTCCCTCGTCCTATTACTTAAATTGCTTCAAACTCCGTGTGTCCAGGCATTTTGGCTCGAACGTCCCTTGATTTTGGCCCTGTCACTCTTTCAACTATGGGGGAGGCACTCGCTATAGGCAGTTATGCCTTTTGCCTCCCTCAATCACATAGAAAAAAAACAAAAAAAAAATGTATATCGGGTTTCTTCTTTCTTCGTGACTCTGTATCCAGTTAATCCTAGACGAAATTATATCTAATTCCTCGTGTATGATATCAATTGAGTAAGAATCCTTCATTCTTTTGTAAATGCTCGGAAAAAAGTAACCCGATTTTAAAAAAGACATATTACTTCTTATAATGTAGTTACTAGATTTTTCAATTCTTTTAGCATACCTACATTGTATTAGTGAGACATGATGGTTTAGTAACAGAAGATTACAAGCACTGGCAGACTCATGACTGCTGGCATACACTAGTAGTAGTAGTAATAGTAGTGGTAGTCGTAGTAATAGTAGTATCAGTATCAGCAATAGTAGTAGTAGTAGTAGTAGTAGTAGTAGTAGTAGTAGTGTGTTTGTGGTTATATAAAGAGAAGGTATTGACATTTATACAAGTGTCTGTATTGTCCTGCACCAACATCCCCAGCTCCTGACCTTCCTCACCTGCTGCTGGTCTGCAACACCTCAGATATCTGTATTTCACTGTCAGGAGGCTGATGATGAGGGGCAAGATAGTGGTCATCATTATTGTGCTATTGTTGATGATGGTGAGGGTGATGAGAATTATAATTGTGATAATGATTGTGGTAATGTTGATGATGGTGATGGTGATGATATTGGTGATCATTATTGTGCTATTGGTGATAACATATATAAATATACAAAAAGTATGTATTTTTTTATATTTATACTTGATATTGACAGATAACTTGAATTTAAAGGCGTTAATAGGGTTGGCTGGTGGCTGATAACTACCGTGTTTGATGGAGGAGCAATAGTGGTTTGGTGGTTCTCCCAGGTAAGCCACGGTAGCCTTGTCCGTTTCTTAGTCATTAATGTGTGACTTTAACCTCATGACACAGGGACAAGTGGCTTATTTCTACACTTTTGGTAATGCACTATATTGACGAAAATTAGGGGACGGTGTGAAAAAAGCTGTGTCAAAATATCTACTGATCCAACTGTTTGTTAATAAGTTATTCCCGAAAAACGATGCCACACGGCCTCTGAAGCCCATAGTAGGTTTAGTCTGGTAAATATAAACTAGATTAGGGTAGGTTAAATGAAGAAGTTTTCGGTACATTAGGCTAGGTAGATTAGGTTAGATTAATCAGTCGTAGTTACATTAGTTTAGCAAATGAACCTTTCATCTTCTCTCAGTATTCTTGGTGTTTCTTTTTTCTCCTGACCTATCTTGGAAGGATTATATAACCACTCTTGCTACAGTTTTTTTTCCCCAGAAGTTAGATGTGCTCTACCGTCTCCATGGGTTCTTCACCCCCGCACAGGTTCTTGCTCTGTATTGGGGTACAGTGCGTCCTTGTATCGTTTATTGTTCGCCTGTGTGGGGAGGTTCAGCCCACACCGCACTTCTCGAAAGAGTAGAGTCAAAAGCATTTTGTCTCATCAACTCACATCCTCTAATAATTCCCTACAGTCTCTCTCTACACGCCACAATGTTGCATCTCTCTTACTCTTCTACTGCTATTACAATAATCAGTGTTCTTCAGAGCTTTCATAGTGTATACCTCCTTCCTTACGGAGAGTGGAGGGCACCTGCCTCTCAACACACTCCCAACCCTATTCAATCCAACTTTCTAACCTAAGAGTGAACCGATTTGTCCATCCTTTCTTCTTCTCAACAAGTAAGCTTTGGAACTCTCTTGAGGGTTCAATTGGCCAAAGGGCAAGTATGAAAATCAAGCAATAGTCTTTCTAAACTCGACATAACCTCTCAGTTAAGTTTGGCTAGCAGTGATTGGTTTAAATTAAGCTACCTTTATGGTCTGCTCTCAGTTAAGAAGCATTAAGTTAGATTCACAAGATTAGAAAAGGTTAGGCTAGAACTACACTTGATTAAATTAGGTTAGATGAGGCTAGAAGAAAGACCGAGGTGTGTTATACAAGCAAACCTCGCCTCCACCATGTCAACACCACGTCCCTCATTAGCTAGCAAAATTAGGATTTGGCATGTTTGTATAGTTAAGGATAGGCTAGAATAGATGACAATATATTAATTAGTTTGAGCTCGTTAGATTAGATTAGTTGAGTTTAAACTAGCAAATCGTACTGAATTGACCTCTGCACCGAGCGTGTTATACAAGCAATACTCTCGACATCACCTCCCTCATTAGTTTAGCTTGTGTACATCAAGTTAAGGGGGGTGACCTGTTTTTGTTCTGTCCTTTTCTATCTTTCTCTGGCTTGTATCCATTTGGCCCCATTCAACCTACTGTTTTAAGACGTTTATCCCCATCCAGGTGTCAATTTCCTACTGGCGAGCGGTAGCGAGCCAGCATATTTTTTATTTTTCTTAGACAGCAGGCTAAATTTGTACATTTTTCGATAGAAAAAATTCTCCGGCGAAGCCGGATTGCTTCATATAATGCTGGCTCGCTATCGCTCGCCAGGAAGAAATCGACACCTAGATGGGGATAAACGTCTTAAAATAGTTGGCTGAATGGGGCCGAATGAATACAAGCCAGAGAAAGAGAGAAAAGGACAGAAATAACAAAAAGCAGGTCACCTCCCCTTAAACTAGGTTGGTATGTATTAGCTCATATTAGGTTAGTATATATTAGATTATATTTGGTTAGTATACTGTATATTAAATTAGATCTGGTTAGCATATATTAGGTTAGTTAATATTAAGTTACATTAGGTTGATATATAAGAGGTTAGATTAGGTTGCTACATATTAGGTTAGTACGGTATATATTAGGTTAAATTAGGTTAGTGTATATTTGATTAGATTAGGTTAGTATATATCAAGTTAGATATGGTTAGTAGGTTAGATTAGGTTAGTATGCATTAGGTTAGTATATATCAGGTTATATTAGGTTAGTATATATTATATTAGTGTATATCAGGTTAGATTAGGCTAGTACATTATCAGGTTAGCATACTGTATATTAGGTTAGTATGTATCAGGTTAGATTAGGTTAGTATATATCAGGTTCGATTAGGTTAGTATATATATTAGGTTAGATTAGGTTAGAACATGTCTCTTTAGCATACATTAGATTTGAATAGGTTAGGATAAGCATGGATAGTTTAGGCTACATTAGGCTTGGCAAGTGTACTGAATTGACCTAAGGAGCTGGTAGTGTGTTATACAAGCAGGCCTCAGCACCAGCATGTCGACACCACCTCCACCACTTCCGTGACCCCACCAGCACCACCTCCACCACCACCCTGACCCCCACCACCACCTCCTCCACCACCATCACCCTGACCACCACCACCACCCCCTCCCACCTCCCCTGACCCCCACCAGTCCATTGTGTCCGAGCTGAACTTGAGAGCCATCCTCCTCTCCTTTATATTATCTCACTCATCATCTCTCGCTCGGTAGGCCTATAAGCACTCATCTCGTTCACCTGCGCAATTGGTTTTACGTCACAGGAGGCATTGATGGTGGGGCTTTGATTGTATTGACATGTGGAGGTCAGTATGGAAGGGAGTTTATATTATATAGCTTATAATATATACCTTGGAGGTGTCTTTTGTGTGAATGTGTTTAATTCGTAATATCACCAACCCACCAATTAACTTACAAATATTCTAAATTAATTAAATCAATTAAATTACTTCAGATTGTTCTTTCAGGGGCAACGTTAGAGCTAAAATAACATTTAGCTGCTTTTCGTACGCCGAGAGCTCGCTTTTGTTCTTGAATTGCCAAGGCTTGGCCATGTTTGGCTGCCCTGCCGATTGTTGATGGTCCCTCCAATTTTCGACCACTCTTCCATTTTTTGGCTGCACTACAACTGTCCAGCCTTCCCACAATTTTTCAACTTCCGTGGTCACACTTTTTTTTCTATGTGAATGAGGGAGACAAAAGGCAGAACTGCCTGTAGCGAGTGCCTCCCCCAGAGTTGAAAGAGTGACAGGGCCATAATCAAGGGACGTTCGAGCCAAAATGCCTGAACACACTGAGTTTGAAGCAATTTAAGTCATAAGAAGAGGGAAAGACTGATTCTGGGAGAGAGTTCCAGAGCTCAGCTGTTGAATAGAAGAAAGACTGAGAATAACATTTCACTATTGGGTTGGAGAGTTACACAGAGTAGGGGTGGGATTGTATTGCAAGACAAGTGCTACATGCTCTACGAAGAGGGAGTGGTATACACTGAGAGAGCTCTGAGGAACACTGATTATTGTAATAGTGGTAGAATAGCGAGAGAGATGCAACATTGCAGCAAAGAGAGAGAGAGACTGCAGAGAGTTGGTGAGTGGACGTTAGTTAATGAGACGGAAGGCTTTCTTTTCTACTTTGTCTAGAAGTGCGGTGTGAGAGCATCCTCCCCACACGTGTGAACAATACTCAATACATGGACGCAATGTGCCCTTGCTCAGAGCAAGAAGCTGCACAGGGGTAAAGAACCCCTGGAGGCAGTTGAGCATGTCCAGCTTCTGGGAAGCTGTTTTAGCTAGAGTGGTGATATGATCTTTCCAAGAGAGATCAGAAGAAAAAGAGACACCAAGAATATTAAGAGAAGATGAAGGGTTAATTTGTATGTTGTTGAAGAGTAGGTCATAGTTTTCTGGAAGGGGGTGATGAGTAGACAGATGGAGAAATTGAGTTTTGAAAGCATTTAAAGTAACAAGGTTCTGATGTGGCGGCGTCTACGTCGTGGGACCACCTCCCGGAGCTGCCAACCGCGGATGGCTGCCGACTGTCCACGGCCGGAGACAAGATCAACGACCAGTGGAGGACAACCGGATGCCGGCCGCGGGGAGCAGTTTCGGGAGCCAAACCGTCACAACCATCCCCTGCCCCCTCCCTGGGGGCACGGGTCCTTGGAGCGGCTTCGGTCGCGCCGGGAATTTCCACACCTCTCACACCACACACACACATTACACAGTTTTTCCTACACCGAGAAATGACTCTCCGGCTGTCATTTCTCGAAGACTTCTTCTAGCCGGAGACATTGAGAGCAACCCAGGACCCACGTACACATACATATGTCCAACTTGCTCAAAACCCATCACTTCGAGTCGCCACACTAAGGGTTCAGTTCTCTGCAATTCATGCAGGAACTGGACCCACTTCACCTGTACAACACTTGCCTCCAAGAAACACTACACGAACACCTGGACCTGTTCCTCATGCCCCTCCCTCTCCCAGTCAAATCCCTCGCCTAAAACCCGTCCACCTCTCCTCCCCAACCCACCTAGCCTTCGCATATCATCCACTCCCCCCCCTAAAACCCGTCCACCTCTCCTCCCTAACCCACCTAACCTTCCCATACCATCCACATCCTCAACTCAACACACCACACCCCATCCTAATCCATTCCAACCCCCATCTCCTGCTCCCCAATCCGCCCCCCACCTCACCCATCCCCCCCCCCAGCCCCTCCCTCACCCCCCCCCCCCCCCCCCTTCACCCCCACCCCATCCTCGTGCAGCAGCACCCAACATACATCGTGCACATAACATTAACATTCTTCAATTGAACATAGATGGCATCAACACAAAGAAACACGAACTCTCACACTTCATCAAACAACACAACATACACATTGCCATCTTACAAGAAACAAAACTCCGCACAACACAAAAAACACCCACATTTCATCATTTCACCACCATCAGACAAGACCGGGCTGTCGGCGGGGCGGTGGACTCATCACCCTGGTACACAAAGAAATATCATACATAGTAACCAGTGTAAAAACCAAATCCCTCCTCCCCCCAAATGATAACACAACAGAAATACAATCAATTAAAATACGCACTGGCAACAACTCCAACATAACCATCATAAACACATACATCCTCCCCAAACATCCCCTACAGTACCAAATGAATACAGACCCCACTTACAACACATCACAAACACCCCACACACCCCACACATCATCCTGGGTGGTGACTTCAACGCCAAGACGTCGGCCTGGTTTGTCGACAACCCCGACACAGACAGAGGGCTGGTACTACAAAACCAAACCGATAACCTCATCATCCTTAACGACATCCATCAACATACCCATATTCCTCACCAAGCCCCCTATAACCCATCATCTCCAGACATCACCTTTTGCTCCCCAGAACTCGCCCCCACAACATCCTGGAGGGTGGTCAGAACCTTAGGCTCTGACCACCTCCCGATCATTATCACCACCAAAACCAGACTCACCCCAGCTAGCCACAAACACACATACACCAATTATAAAAGAGCTAACTGGGAAGCATTCACAAATGAGACAGAACAACACTTCACAACTCTAAACAGTACACCCATCACTAACATCAACAATGCTGTACACATACTCAATAAAACTATCCAAAATGCTGACAAGAAACACATTCCAAGAGGTAACAGAAAAAGACACAACCCCAACTTCACACCAGAAATTCAAAACCTCATCAGACAACGAGACATACTGAAACACTCCCCAGCACCCCACACACAAGACATCACACAACAAATTCAAGCACTCAACACCCAAACTAACAACAAAATACAAGAACAACAAAAACTAAATTGGAATAACTTCCTACAAACACTTGATCACAAAACAAACCCCAAAAAACTCTACAAAACACTAAACAGCATCACACTTTCCAACAGCAACACAACACAATCACATGCTGCAATCACAACAACAGACTCTACTCCTTCATGTAAACAACAAGCAAACACTCTCATCAATCACTTCTCACAGGTCAGCCACCTAAAACATCACAAAGACGACCGACGTGTCATCCGACGTAAGAGACAATTCCCCACAGACCCTGACTATACACCCTTCACCAATCACCAGACAAAGCATATCATCAACAATCTCAAGCACTCACCCGCCTGTGGCCTAGACAACATAAGCAACATACACCTCAGACACCTGGGACCACAAGGCATACAAGCACTCACTAACATATCAAACTACAGCTATTCACACAACACAATACCAGACATTTGGAAGCATGGTATCATCATCACATTCCCCAAACCCAACAAAGACCCCACGCTACCCTCCTCGCACCGCCCCATCACACTCCTTTGCTCCCCCTCCAAAGTCATGGAACGCCTAGTATTACAACTAATTACACCTGACCTACCCCTAGCTCCAACACAACATGGCTTTAGGCCACTGCACTCCACAAACACTCTTCTCACAGACCTTACACAAAGAGCTTTTGACGGCATCAACTCAGCTAGACCACCACACAGATCACTATTAGCCACACTCGACATTAGTAAAGCCTTCGATGCCATCCCCCGCCACAACCTAACAAACAAAATCTACAACACAAACATGCACAACAACACAAAAAGGTGGCTGGCCAACTTCCTAGCAGGCAGATGTGCACACGTATCTTTTGCCGGTCAGTCATCTAAAATCAGAAACTTTCCAAACGGAGTCCCACAAGGATCCGTCCTATCGCCCGCACTCTTCAATCTGTACATGCACGATATAACTACACCCAAAACGCCCCAAATAAACTTAGCCTCCTATGCAGATGACATAACACTCACATGCACACACCATGACCCAAAAAGAGCAACAGATCTCCTTCAACCCTATCTCAACACACTACATGGCTGGTGCACTACAAACAGACTTAATCTAGCCCCAGCCAAATCCACCGCAACCCTGCTCACAAGCTGGACAGGAGAACACGAATACATCCCTCAACTCACCATAAACAACACACCCCTAACACATACACACACACACAAAATCCTAGGAGTAACATATGATACTCATATGACATTCAAACAGCACACCACAAACATTAAAAAGAAACTGACACCCAGACTTAACGCCCTCAGGTCACTTGCTCACACAAAATTTGGACACAACAAAGAAACTACCACCACAGTATATAAACAATACATAAGATCAGTGATGGAATACGCAAGCCCAGCCTGGGCTTCTAACCTAGCTGAAACACATCATAAGACCTTACAGACTATTCAAAACAAAGCCCTGAAGATCATTACAGGCTGCACAGCTACTGCACCCACAGATCACCTACATCAAGAAACCAAAATCCTCAAAGTCAAAGACCATCTGGACATGAGAGGCACTCAATTCCTGGCAGCAGCCTCCACGAACCAAGACCACCCACTAAACTACATGGCAACACACCCACAGACACCAAGAAATATCAAAACAACACCCAGCACACGGTATCACACACAATTATTGTCCTCTCTCCCTCCCTGCCCACCCCGAACCAACTTCCAAAAGCACATCCATACTCATATCTCTCACCGATCCATCCACTCACTCACAGACAACACGCAGCTGCATGCATGACCTCCCGAAATCCATCCTTCCGAATCCTCCCTTCCTCGCGAGGACAGAGTCCACCTGGCCAGGCTGAGATGCGGACACCATCCAGCTCTCCTGAGCTATCAGAAGAGACTGGATGACTCCGTTGTCGACGCCTGCCCGGGATGTAACACAGCACCCCATACCATTAAACACATCATAGAAGACTGCATTTCACACAACCAATTATTGTTTTTTGTTTTTTTTCTATGTGATTGAGGGAGGCAAAAGGCATAACTGCCTATAGCGAGTGCCTCCCCCATAGTTGAAAGAGTGACAGGGCCAAAATCAAGGGACGTTCCAGCCAAAATGCCTGGACACACGGAGTTTGAAGCAATTTAAGTCATAGGAAGAGGGAAAGACTGATTCTGGGAGAGAGTTCCAGAGCTCAGCTGTTGAGTAGAAGAAAGTTTGAGAGTAACGTTTCACTCTTGGGTTGGAGAGTTGCACAGAGTAGGGGTGGGATTGAGTTGCAAGACGGGTACCACGTGCCCTACGTAAAGGAGGTGGTATGCACTGGGATAGCTCTGAGGAACACTGATTATTATAGTAGCGATAGAATAGCAAGAGAGATGCAACATTGCGGCGGAGAGAGAGATTGCAGAGAGTTGGTGAGTGGACGGGAGTTAATGATACGAAAGGCCTTCCTTTCAACTTTGTCTAGGAGAGCGGTGTGAGAGGAACCTCCCCACACATGTGAACAATACTCAATACAAGGGCGCACTATGCCCCTGTACAGAGCAAGAAGCTGTGCAGGGGAAAAGAACCCCCTAAGGTGGTTGAGCACACCCAAATTCTGGGAGGCTGCCTTAGCAAGACTGGTAATATGGTCCTTCCAAATGAGAGCAGAAGAAAAAGAGACACCAAGAATATTGAGAGAAGATGAAGGGTTGATTTTTGTATTGTTGAAGAATAAGGGATAGTCCGCTGGGAGATCCTGACGGGTAGATAGATGGAGAAATTGGGTTTTGGAAGCATTAAAGTTAACAAGGTTTTCTCTGCCCCAATTGGAAATAGTATTTAGATCAGAATTTAAGAGTTCTATGGCTTCATTAAGTTTGTCGTTGAGGGATTGCTGGCTGGGGCGTTCTGAAAAACTAATGGAGTAGTGCAAGGTTGAGTCGTCTGCGTATGAATGGATGGGAATTAAGGTACAGTTAAGGAGATCATTTATAAAAATTAGAAAGAGAATAGGAGATAGGACAGAGCCCTGAGGAACACCGGAGTTTATAGGGTGAGGAAGTGAACAATGGCCGTCCACAACCGCGGCTATGGAACGGCCGGAAAGGAAATTAGAGACAAAGGCACAGATGGAGGGATAGAAACTGAAGGAGGGTAGTTTAGAAATTAAAGATTTATGCCAGACTCTATCGAAGGCTTTCGATATGTCTAGTGCAATAGAAAAAGTCTCACCGAAGTCCCGAAAGGAGGATGACCAAGAGTTAGTAAGATATGAAGAAGATCACCAGTAGAGCGACCCTTAAGGAAGCCATACTGGCGATCTGAGAGCAGATTATGAGAAGAGAAATGCTTAAGAAATTTGGAAGCAAGAATAGTTTCAAAAACTTTAGAAAGACAAGAGATAAGAGCAATTGGACGATAGTTGGAGGGTTGAGAGCGGTCACCCTTCTTTGGGACAGGTTGAATGTGAGCAAACTTCCAGCATGAAGGGAAGACGTTAGAGGATAGACAGAGACGAAAGAGTTTGCCTAGGCAGGGAGTCAGCACGGAAGCACAGTTTTTGAGAACAACAGGAGGAACACCGTCCGGACCGTACGCCTTATTTGTGTTAAGCCCAGAGAGGGTAGAAAGTACATCTTTAGAAGAGATTAGGATATTAGGCATAAGTAAGAGAGAGGAGGGCGGAGAGGGAGGAATAGCACCGGAATCATCCAATGTGGAGTTTCTAGCAAAAGTTTGAGCGAAGAGTTTAGCTTTGTCAGAGGAAGAAGTGATGGTTGTGCCATCAGAGTGGGAAAGGGGAGGGAAAGACGAGGAAGAGAAATTGTTGGATTGGTTTTTGGCTAGATGCCAAGTTGGCTTACGCCAACAACACAATCTACACTCAATGAGAGCTCTGTGGGAAAGCCCGATCGTGGCCATGGCCTTCCTCAGGGACTCGGGGCTGTTCGGCCAGGCAGCTTAGGGAACAACAACAACAAGGTTTTCTCTGCCCCAGTTATAGATAAATAGTGGTTACATTAATAACATTTTGCTCATAATTAAGTTTAGGTTAGATTAATTAAGCTTAACTCATAAGATCCCAGGAGAGAGTTATTAATACAGCAACCCCTTTTCAATCGCTTATCTGCACACACGCTCTCTCTCTCTCTCTCTCTCTCTCTCTCTCTCTCTCTCTCTCTCTCTCTCTCTCTCTCTCTCTCTCTCTCTCTCTCTCTCTCTCCCCCCCCCCTATCCTTTTGTCCGTCCGTCCGCCTGACACTGTATATTCACCCATCGATCTATCTCAAACAAACATGGCGCAAATAGGTGAAGAAACCCTGATACTACCTCGGTCATGATACAAATACGCTTGACATCCCCTGACACCCTCCTGACTCGGGGTTAAGGGAGGTCGCCGCCTTTTTTTTTTCTTTCTCTCCTTTTCTTTTCTTTTTTCCTGGCTTGCATCCATTCGGTCCCATTCAGCCAACTGTTTTAAGACGTTTATCCCAATCCAGGTGCTGATTTCTTCCTGGCGAGCGATAGCGAGCCAGCATTGTTTGGAGAAATCCAGCTTCGCCGGAGACATTTTTATATCAAAAATGTACAAATTTAGCTTGCTGTCAAAACAAAAAAATATATATGCTGGCTCGCTACCGCTCGCCAGGAAAATATTGATACCTGGATGGGGGTAAAAGTCTTAAAACAGTAGGCTGAATGGTGCCGAATGGATACAAGCCAAAGAGAGAGGGAGAGAAAGAGAAAAAAGCGAGGTGGGCTCCCTTAAAAGGTTTGGACAGTACAAAGCCCGATGACGTTATTAGGTATTTCATTCCATAGGTTCACCACTAGAGTAATAGGAAAGGCATTGCCCCTTGTGTATGATAAGGCTTTCCAATGATATTAATAGGAAAGGCATTGCCCCTTGTGTATGATAAGGCTTTCCAATGATATTAATAGGAAAGGCATTGCCCCTTGTGTATGATAAGGCTTTCCAATGATATTAATAGGAAAGGCATTGCCCTTTGTGTATGATAAGGCTTTACAATGATATTAATAGGAAAGGCATTGCCCCTTGTGTATGATAAGGCTTTCCAATGATATTAATAGGAAAGGCATTGCCCTTTGTGTATGATAAGGCTTTCCAATGATATTAATAGGAAAGGCATTGCCCCTTGTGTATGATAAGGCTTTCCAATCATATTAATAGGAAAGGCATTGCCCCTTGTGTATGATAAGGCTTTCCAATGATATTAATAGGAAAGGCATTGCCCCTTGTGTATGATAAGGCTTTCCAATCATATTAATAGGAAAGGCATTGCCCCTTGTGTATGATAAGGCTTTCCAATGATATTAATAGGAAAGGCATTGCCCCTTGTGTATGATAAGGCTTTCCAATGATATTAATAGGAAAGGCATTGCCCCTTGTGTATGATAAGGCTTTCCAATTATATTAATAAGAAAGGCATTGCCCCTTGTGTATGATAAGGCTTTCCAATTATATTAATAGGAAAGGCATTGCCCCTTGTGTATGATAAGGCTTTCCAATGATATTAATAGGAAAGGCATTGCCCCTTGTGTATGATAAGGCTTTCCAATGATATTAATAGGAAAGGCATTGCCCCTTGTGTATGATAAGGCTTTCCAATGATATTAATAGGAAAGGCATTGCCCCTTGTGTATGATAAGGCTTTCCAATTATATTAATAGGAAAGGCATTGCCCCTTGTGTATGATAAGGCTTTCCAATTATATTAATAGGAAAGGCATTGCCCCTTGTGTATGATAAGGCTTTCCAATCATATTAATAGGAAAGGCATTGCCCCTTGTGTATGATAAGGCTTTCCAATGATATTAATAGGAAAGGCATTGCCCCTTGTGTATGATAAGGCTTTCCAATCATATTAATAGGAAAGGCATTGCCCCTTGTGTATGATAAGGCTTTCCAATCATATTAATAGGAAAGGCATTGCCCCTTGTGCATGATAAGGCTTTCCAATGATATTTGAATGGTAAATTATGAAGCATTTCTTGACATCCATATTGGTAAAACCTGTAATTATATTAAATATTTGAATTACGTCCCTTTGTAGCCTGCGCTTTGTTAACGTAAAATTATTAAACTCTTTTAGACAGTTCTCCGTATGATTTATATATTAGTCTAGTAATAGTTGTGTTAATCTTCATTGTATTCTCTCCAGCTTGGCTATGTTCTTTTGACGATATGGACTCAAAAATGGTATGCAGTATTCCAGATGAGGGCGAGCCAGCATTGTATGGAGAAATCCAGCTTCGCCGGAGATATTTTTCTATCGAAAGATTTACAAATTTAGTCAAAACAAAAATATAATACATATATGCTGGCTTGCTACCGCTCGCCAGGAAAATATTGACACCTGGATGGGGGTAAAAGTCTTAACACGTAGGCTGGATGGGGCCGAATGGATACAAGCCAAAGAGAGAGGGAGAGAAAGAGATAAAAAGCGAGGTGGGGTCCCTTAATTTGAGCAAGAGACGCGTGTGGTAGTAATTGTGTAAATCAAGGTAAACAATGTCAACGGCTTTACTGTCGTCATACCTTGATAAACGATACTCTGCAAAATGTCAACGAGATCTGTCAGGCGTGCACACTTGAAAGAGAGAGAGAGAGAGAGAGAGAGAGAGAGAGAGAGAGAGAGAGAGAGAGAGAGACTACTACTGATGGCGAAACACTCCTGTGGCGGCAGTGTGTGTGTGTGTGTGTGTTTGTATGTGTGAAAGAGAGAAAGTGTGTGTGTGTGTGTGTTTATGTGTGAAATGGAGTATGCGCGAGAATATGTATGTGTGCAATGTGTATCTGTGCGTGTGTGTGCAGTGTGTGTGTATGTGTGTGTGTATGTATATATATATATATATATATATATATATATATATATATGTGTGAAATGGAGTGTGGTTATGTGTGTGAGAGTGTGTCTGCGTGTGTGTCTGTTTTATGTGTGCAGTGAGTGTCCGTGTGCGCGTGTGTGTGTATGTATGTATGTGTGGTTGGGTACAAAGGAGTACAAAGGAGTACAACGGAAATCAAGCAACAACAGATCTAGTGACCCTTCTAGGTTGCTTGTCCTCCAAAACACTGAGGATCAAGTGTCCAAACAGTGGTTTAGAGTGGGTAAGGGAACATTGGAAAGGAAATTACTGCCCTGGAACTAATGTCCGTGGCAGGATTAGGAAGTTAGTAGAGGACAGATGGGTTAGTAACTGAGGGGGGGATAAAATTAAGTTATTCATTTACAAACGCTGTCAGTCGCGGGTTTGATGCGAGATATTTGTCTAGGCGGAGTTTAAATGAATCAACGGTGATGCAGTCTATAACGTTTCGGGGGAAGCCCATTCCACAAGTTTGACAACTCGATTGAAGAAGAAATTCTTAGATTCGTGCGAGTTAAAAGATTTACCAATAATTTTGCAACCGTTTCCCCCGCGTGTAATTAGATTGGTCGATAGTGAAGTACTTACTACAGTTCATATTGTCGATGCCTTTGATGATTTTGAACACTTGAATTAAGTCACCTCTTAATCTGCGCTGGGTTAAAGGAAATATATTTAATTCTCTAAGACGCTCTTCGTATGGTTTGTTCTTTAGGCTAGGTATCATTTTGGAAACTCTACGTTGAACTCGTTCTAGCTTGTTTATATCTTTTTGGTAATAAGGGCACCAGGAGTGAACGCAATATTCCAGAAGAGGGCGGACTAAGGAATTGTAAAGGGTTAGGATAACTTCTTTGGATTTATGCTCAAATGACCTGCCTATAAAGCCAATTATTTTGTTTGCCTTCTTAACAACTTCTGAACATTGTTGACTCGGATTTAGGTTACTCGATATTGTTACTCCCATATCGGTTTCTCTGTTTACATTCTTAAGCTGAGTGCCATTCATCGAATAGTTTGCTTTCTCATTTAGGTATCCGATATGTAGTACTTTACATTTATCCGCATTGAAACTCATTTGCCAAATTTGGGCCCAACATGACAATTTATCTAGATTGTGTTGCATATCGTCAACTTGTTTTTTTGAGAGTACGCTATTTGCAATTTTGTATCGTCAGCAAATTTTGAGATTGTACAGGTGAGACCCTCATCTATGTCGTTGATGTAAATTAGAAAGAGAATTGGTCCTAGTACCGATCCCTGGGGTACCCCGCTACTTACATTGGTCCATTTAGATGCCTTACCGTTTATGACTACTCTTTGCTTTCTGTTGCTGAGCCAATTTTTTATCCATTTCAACACACCGTCTTGTATTCCATGCGCTTTTAGTTTTAGCAGTAAACGTTTGTGGGGAACTTTGTCAAAGGCCTTTTGAAAATCAAGGTATATAATATCTACAGCTTTACTCTCTCATCGTAGAGGTTGAGGATATCGTGGAAGAAGTCTAAGAGGTTTGTTAAACAGGAACGTTTTTTACGAAAGCCGTGTTGAGTATCTTTAAGTATGTTATTTTCCACTAAGTGATTTACGAGTCTGTCTCGTATGACCGTTTCTAGCATTTTACATACAACTGAGGTTAAGCTAATTGGACGATAGTTCCTGGGTAGGGATTTGCTGCCCTTTTTTAATATCGGTGTTACGTTGGCTAGCTTCCACTGATCAGGCATAGTTCCAGACTGCAAGGATTTATTGAATAGTAATGTCAGTGGTTTGGAGAGCTCATCCTTAGCTTCCTTTAGAACTCTAGGCGAGATTGTATCAGGTCCAGGCGTTTTATTTACCTTGAGTTTATCTAAACAATTCAATACTTCTCTCTCTGTAACGGTGATATTGCTTAGAACATCTGAATTATCAATCTGAATCGGCGATGGTGTAGGGATATCACTGAGGTCTTCTGTTGTAAAAACTGATGCACAGAAGGTATTGAGGGCATTACTCATTTGTACTTCGTCTTTGCTGTATTCTCCTTTTTCATCGACTAACTAACGGTCCAACAGTTGAAGTAACTACTTTTTTCTTTCTGATATAACTATAGAATTCTTTCGGGTTTGTTTGACTTTGATTCACAATATGTAACTCTAAGGTCTTTTTACTTTGCTTAATTAACTTTTTGGCTTTGCGTCGTAGCTCTACAAATTTCACCCGTTCTTCGTAATTTTGTGAGGATTGTAATCTATCATTAGCAAATTTTTTAGCAAGCAGGCAGTTTGAAATATCTTTATTCCACCATTTGGGCTTATCATTATGGCCTGGACGCCGTATTTTCGATGGTATGCAGTCTTGCACTGCTTTTAGGTAAGTGGTTTCGAATAACTTCCAAGATGTATTTATGTCGTTATTGTTAATTAAAAAGCTCCAGTCAGTTTCTTTAAACATAGCTCTAAGTTTATGGAAGTTTGCTTTCTTGAAATTAGGGACTTTTTCGATGCTACTATTTGGTTCGTTACTAGTAAACTTTAAAGTGAAAGTTATCGTACGATGGTCGCTGTTACTGAATTCATCACCAACATTCAAATTCTCTATCAATTCTTCTTTTGTTGCAAGTACAATGTCAAGAACGTTATTACCACGGGTCGGCGTTCGAACAAATTGATAAAGCGAACTCTCTTGCAAGTTCGTATACAAGTCATGTCCGGAGTGTGAAGTAAGAGTATCGCCCCACTTGGTCACAGGTAAATTAAAGTCGCCAAAAATTACGGTATCTTGTGAGTTACTTACATCTGCAATTTGTTCGTAAATTTCTCGGTCAGTTTGCACTGATTGAGCTGGAGGTCTGTATATTAACACAAGTATTATTTGTGTACCTTTATTATTCTTTATTAGCACAAAAGATGTGTCGACGTTCACAATTTGAGGTTTTGACAAGAGGGTAGGGTTAAAACGCCACCTCCATTTCGATTTATTCGGCTTTTCTCAAACATTACATAACCGGGAAGTGAATACTCTGCTAAAAAGTCTCTATCTTCTGTATTGAGCCAAGATTCTGTTATGCCAATCACATCATAATTTTCTGTAAACACTAGCTCCTCTAAATCTGAACATTTATTGCGTATGCTACGAGCGTTTGCATAGTAAACCTTTAAATTTTTTATTTTAGAACTCACAGAACGCTCTTTAATAATATTTTTGGTTCTTGTCGGATCTACATTTATGTTCATGGCTGTCCTCGGTCCTCGCTGTCTTCGGTCCTTATCGCTGGTGGTCCTCGGTTGCCTCTGTTTTTTGCTTGGCGTTGGATGATTTATGTCACTGCTGCTTCTTCTCGGATGGCGTTTTTTGATCCATGGCTGCGGACTGCTTCGTGTAGGAGACGACCCATGCGTGCTGAACCCACAGGGTTTAGATGAGTGCCATCCTTGTGGAACAGAGTAGGCTGGTTGTAGAAGTTGTCCCAGAGGTTGATGAATTCAACTTCTTCCCTCAGACACAAATATTTTAGTCGGCTATTTGTGCTGAAGGCCTTGTCGTAGAATTGGTTAGGAGATGAAGAAGATGTCTTTAGTGGGTCACCTCACTCTCTCAGGGGTCACCATCACCTGCACCACCTGTGTACTTCTCTCTATATATGTTGTTTTTTCTGTTTTTTTCCTATGTGAATGAGGTAGACAAAAAGCAAAACTGCCTGTGACGAGTGCCTCCCCCAGAGTTGAAAGAATGACAGGGCCAAAATCAAGGAAATGTCGAACCAAAATGCCTGGACATATGGAGTTTGAAGCAATTTAAGTCATATACTGTATATACTGTGTATATACAGTATATATATATACATATATATATATATATATATATATATATATATATATATATATATATATATATATAATTATACAGTATATATATACGTTTAATCTCTATAATATTTCTATGTGTATGAGGGAGACAATAGGCAAAGCTGCCTGTAAAAAGTGTCTCCCCCAAAGTTGAAAGCGTGACAGAGCCAAATTAAGGGTGGTTGGTGGGCATCTTCAAGTATGTGTGTGTGTGTGTGTATGTATGTATGTATGTGTGTATTTGTTTAATTTAACTTCCGTTTTTTGTTTTTTGTTTTTTTTTCCTCCAGAAATATGCTTTCTGTAGCCTGTATACTGTATTCGATCGCTAGACATCACAGAGTCAGGAGGTATTATTTGAGATGAGTTTTGCAACTAGCAATGACACAGTCCGACTTAATAAACTAAACGTTCTGATAGTTTACTTCGACACGGTTTGTCCTCCCGAACCTACATGGCCACTGTCTGCTCATCTCGGACCTCACACACTCTCACGCTACCTATTGAGCACATCACTCACTGGGTTCTGTCTCCGCTGCTTATTTTGAATATGGGAATATTAATGCAATGTTATTGTATTCGAAATAGCAAGGGATTTTTAGCAATGTACTGAAGCTAGGCCTAACAATAAAACACATTATATTTCAATAATTATATCCCTGTCCTGTTCGAATCCCTGGACTGCCACATGTATTTGTTGATTTCATTAATTGAGTTTAGGAGTAAAGTCGGTTGGTGGAGGTAACATAATAATTTATCTTACCCTGGTTCTTCTTATTATATGTTTCACTTACCTGTCTACTATGTATTTCTTGTCTTATCTCTAAGCCATAATCTCCCAAATGTCTACTTAGTACTGCAACGGGATCCAGATGGCGTTAGGTGTCATTGGAACATGGCTGGCTCCTGTCTTCTCTTTTCTCCTCTATGCCTGTGTATTCTTTATCATAGTTTCTCTCTGTCATGTTCCTTTATTGCATTATGTTCCATTTCCCACCTGCTCATTTCCACTCCACTGTCCGTGTCATATATTCTGTTTTCCGTCATATAAGTAACATCCCGTGCTTAACATTAATCATCAATTACAAACCCCATTGTACTTGAATAAACTAATAAAACCATATGGTCCTCCCGGGATTCGAACTCGGGACACCACACCCATATACCATTATACCATATTTCCTCTCACTTCTGTTCTCTGCTGTGCCTTCTTTATGCTTTGTTGTATTGTCTCTGTCCCATGTTCCTTTATTGCATTGTGTTATATGTCCTGTGTGTGTGTGTGTGTGTGTTTTTTTTTTTTTTTTTTTTTTTTTTTTTTTTTTTTTTTGTTACGCCACTGTCCTTGTCATTTGTTGTGTTCTCCGTCTTGTAGCTTATCTCCTGTCTCCTCTGTTCTCTCTTCTGTGCTGTGGTCACTCTCCCATGTTATCTCCTTCGCTCATCTATCCTATCTCCTACTCTCTCTCTCTCTCTCTCTCTCTCTCTCTCTCTCTCTCTCTCTCTCTCTCTCCTCTCTCCTCTTCTCTCTCTCTCATCTCTCTCTCTCCTCTCTCTCTCTCTCTCCTCTCTCATATTATCTTAAAATATATATATAATATATATATATATATATATATATATATATATATATATATATATATATGTATATACACCTGGGTCGTTCTTATAGAACTGGACTTCCCATTTCTAAACCATCCTTTTCAGCCATTCGAGACCATTGTGAACCTTTAGGCCATTCCATTAACAAAAAAGATTTTTCAGTAATTTTCAGTTGTTCTGGTGACACCACCCGGTTAATAGCAGAGTCCCTCCTCACTCACCATCTTAAGCCCACCTTGGGCACCCACGATTCTCCTCCAACCTATTATGTTTTCTAAGGTATGTGTATATTTTAGCCTACAATATCTACACGTAGTTCACATATGGTTTAGCTGTTTTCTGTTGTTTTGTGTTTGTTTCTATCTCTTTTTTCGCGATTTCTAAATTATTATGTTTTTCTAAATTATTATTAAAATATATTTGCTTTAAATGTCAACATAATGTATTAATAAATTAATTTCTTATTGCTTTAGGTCTGATGATGACATATGTTAATGTCGAAACGTTACCGGTACCAGAATAAAGATGTTCGTGTTTACCTTGGTGTTGCTTGCCCCTATATATATATATACCGGTATATATATATATATATATATATATATATATATATATATATATATATATATTGAAAGAGAGAGAGTACAAAGGGTATAAAGGAGTACAAAGGAAGTCATGCAACAGCAGATCTAGCGACCCCTTGAGGTTGCTTGCCCTCTAAATCACTGCTGTTTAAAGTATCCAACAGTGGTTCAGAGTGGGTAAGGGACAATTGGAAAGGGAAGCACTGCCTTAAGACCAATGTCCTTTGGCATGGTTATGAGATATTAGTAGGGTATAATTTGGGTTAATAACATAACACATGTACTGTATCTGAGAAAAGGGTAATTCATTTACAAATGCAATCATTCGCGGGTTTAAGGCGAGGTGCTTGTCTAGGCGATGTTTAAAGGAATCAACAGTGTTGTAGTCTATAACATCTTGAGGAAGCCCATTCCAGAAGTCAACAACTCGATTGAAGAAGAAATTCTTAGACTCGTGCGAGTTAAATTATTTACCAATAATTTTGCAACCATTACCTCGTGTGTAGTTTGACTGGTCGATCGTAAAGTACAAATATCAGTTCATATTGTAGATGCCTTTGATGATTTTGAAGACTTGAATTAGGTCACCTCTTAATCTGCGCTGGGTTAAAGGAAATAAACTTAATTATCTAAGACCCTCCTCGAATGGTTTGTTTTTTAGGTTAGGTATAATTTTGGTCACTCTACGTTGAAATCCTTCAAGTTTATCAATATATTTTTGGTAGTAGCTAAGGGCACCAGGATTGAACACAATATTCCAGAAGAGGACGGACTAAGGAATTGTAAAGAGTTAGGATAATATCTTTGGATTTATGCTCGAATGACCTGTCTATAAAGCCAATTATTTGATTTGCCTTCTTAACAACTTCTGAACATTGTTGACTGGGTTTTAGGTTACTCGATATTGTTACTCCTAAATCAGTTTATCTCTCTACACTCTTAAGCTTAGTGCCATTCATTGAATAGTTTGCTTTCTCATTTCGGTTTCCGATATGGAGTACTTTACATTTATCAGTATTAAAACTCATTTGCCAAATTTGAACCCAACTTGACAGCTTATCTATGATATTTTGCATATCTTATACATGTTCGTTTGAGAGTACAATATTTGCAATTTGTGTATCATCTGCAAACTTTGAGATTGTACATGTGAGGCCCTCATCTATGTAATTTATATAAACTAGGAAGAGTACTGGCCCTAGAACCGATCCCTGGGATACCCCGCTAGTTACATTGTTCCATTTCGATGCTTTACCGTTTATGACTAACATTTGTTTTGTTTTTTCACTAAGCCAATTTTCCATCCATCTCAACACTCCCCCTTGTATTCCATGCACTTTTAATTTTACCAATAAACGTTTGTGGGGTACTTTGTCAAAAGCCTTTTGAAAATCAAGGTATATAATATCTACAGCTTTACTCACGTCATATAGGTTGAGGATATCGTTGAAGAAAACTAAGAAGTTTGTTAAGCAGGAACGTTTGTTACGAAAGCCGTGCTGCGTATATTTGAGTATGTTATTTTCCTTTAAGTGATTTACGAGTCTGTCTCTTATAAGTGTTTCTAGCATTTTACAGACAACTGAGGTTAAGCTTATTGGGCGATAGTTACTAGGTAAAGATGTGCTGCCTTTTTTAATATCGGTGTTACGTTAGCGAGCTTCCACTCATCAGGCATAGTCCCGGACTGCATTAAAAAACAAAAAACAAACAAAAATTAAGGCGTTCGCCCCATTAGTTTGGCGATTTTAAGACTTTTCATCCCATTTCTTACTCTATATTAAGACCTTTTGTGCCATTTGGGTCTCGATTTTTTCCTGGCACAGCGAGCCTGTAATTTAGGAGGAAACGGCCTTCAGCCAGGACCTTTTCTACCGAAAAATGTACGAATTTCTCTCGATGGGGGAGCTTGGGGATGGTTTATTAATTTGATTGAGGTCTAGGGAGGAAAGTAAAGAAACAATATATATATATATATATCCTTCCCCTCTTAACCCCTGTCAGTCATCCCTTGTCTCGGGTGCATATCTAGTCAACCGTACCTATAACAGAGAGTTATTTTACATAAGGCTCCCTCTGTCCTTCAGTCAGGTCAGGGAGGTCAATGTCTGTTTACGTATACCACCTATAAACGCTCATCACTACTCATCACTAAGCAACACCACTCATCACTAATAATCACTATTCATCACTAATCATCACCACTCATCAGTACTCATCATCACTACTCATGTGTGTGTGTGTCCAGAAAGAATAGATAAAGTATCATCCATAATAATAGATTTTCCAAAATCTTTGCAATAACATTCACTGAAATAAGGGGAACTTATAGAAAATTGAATGCGAAGGAGAAAAAAAACTTTTATGTATAAGCAAAGATACAAAATATACAGTACATATAAGAGAACAGTGAAGCCCATATAATACAAAAACATAGAGAACCTGTAATTCTAAGAGGAATTACAAATTTATCTTGAAGGGGTGTCTAGCTTTTTTTTTTTTTTTTTTTTTCTTTTTTTTTTTTTTTTTTTAAAGCTTGATGTAGGTCTAGTGAGGAAACTATAAAATAAATAAATAAATATGCCAACAAATAACCACTGCCCCCTTAGATTCAGCCAGCTCCCCACCGCACTTGACCCAGGTTCACATTTAGTCACCTGTACGTGAAGGTGTAGAGAAGGTAGGGTCGTGACAGGGAGCTCGTTTATGATGGCCAGGGAGTATGATTGAGATGAGTATTTGTGTCTTGGAGTGTACAAAACAAAACACGTATATTGTCATTGGTTTATAGGGTGTACACTGTATTAATGGTGATGTTATGATGGTAAAGTTTCCATAATAATCTAATGGAATTTATAGGATACAAATTTAATGAAATTATCAAAGGTAAATCACTAGCAGTAAATCCAACTTGATATATTTATCGCTATTATTATTAGTAGTAGTAGTAGTAGTAGTAGTAGTAGTAGTAGTAGTAGTATT
Organism: Paralithodes platypus; assembly: GCA_032716605.1. Taxonomy (NCBI): domain Eukaryota; kingdom Metazoa; phylum Arthropoda; class Malacostraca; order Decapoda; family Lithodidae; genus Paralithodes; species Paralithodes platypus. The sequence goes on from CM064518.1 coordinate 53,673,123, forward strand.
TTCCTTATTTTTATTATTTTTATTAGTATTATGTAGTAGTAGTAGTAGTATATTTTATTTATTTTTATTATTATTATTATTATTATTATTATTTGTTTATTTTGTTATTATTATTATTATTTTTTGTTTTAGTGTGTGGTCGTGACAGGGGTGATCGTCTGAGGGCCTGACAGGGCAGATGGCCAAGATTACCGTGATGTATGTGGCCATCTCTGCTAGCGCTCTCAGTCAGTCTCGCGCTCTCTCTCTCTCTCTCTCTCTGACAGAAAGCAAAGAGTATTCATAAACGGTAAAGCATCCAAATGGATCAATGTAAGTAGCGGGGTACCCCAGGGATCGGTACTGGGGCCATTTCTCTTCCTAGTTTACATTAACGTCATATATGAGGGTCTCACCTGTACAATCTCAAAGTTTACTGACGATACAAAAATTGCAAATAGCGTACTCTCAAATGAACATGTTGAAGATATGCAACATAATCTAGATAAGTTGTCACATTGGACTCAAATTTGGCAAATGTGTTTCAATGCGGATAAATGTAAAGTACTTCATATCGGAAACCGAAATGAGAAAGCAAACTATTCAATGAATGGCACCCAGCTTAAGAATGTAGACAGAGAAACTGATTTGGGCGTAACAATATCAAGTAACCTAAAACCGAGTAAACAATGTTCAGAAGTTGTTAATTTAAGAAGGCAAACAAAATAATTGGCTTTATAGGCAGGTCATTTGAGCATAAATCCAAAGATGTAATCTATAATTCCTCAGTCCGCCTTCTCCTGGAATATTGCGTTCAATCCTGGTGCCCAAATTACTACCAAAAAGATATAGACAAACTAGAACGAGTTCAACGTAGAGTTACCAAAATGATACCTTGCCTAAAGAACAAACCATACGAGGAGCGTCTTAGAGAATTAAATTTACTTCCTTAAACTCAGCGCAGATTAAGAGGCGCCTTAATTCAATTGTTCAAAATCATCAACGGCATCGACAATATGAACTGTAATAAATACTCCACTATCGACCAATCAAATTACAGGCAGGGGAACGGTTGCAAAATTATTGGTAAATCTTTTAACTCACACTAGTCTAAGAATTTCTTCTTCAATCGAGTTTTCAACTTGTGGAATGGGCTTCTCCGAGATGCCATAGACGCAGCATCGTTGATTCTTTTAAACTTAACCAAGACAAACACCTTGCCTTAAAACCAGGACTGACTGCATTTGTAAATTAATAATATATTTTATTTATTTATTTGTTCTATTATATTACTAACAACTGTCCCCTACTATAATAAAATCTTCTAATCCTGCCACGGATATTTGTCCCAGGGCAGTCTTCCCTTTCCATTTTCCCTTACCCACTCTAAACTACTGTTTGGACACTTGACCATCAGTGTTTTGGAGGACAAGCAGCCTTGAGGGGATAGCTGGATCTATTGTTGCTTGATTTCCTTTGTACTCCTTTGTACTCTCTCTCTCTCTCTCTCTCTCTCTCTCTCTCTCTCTCTCTCTCTCTCTCTCTCTCTCTCTCTCTCTCTCTCTCTCTGTAATAGGCCTAATCCCTAATTCGTAATAATTTCAAAACTTTTTCCGGCTTTTTTAACCCATTTGTATCGAGTCATATATATGTGTTCGGTATTGTATTCTAAATCAGTGATGATTTTTCAGAAGAATTCAAGTATATGCTCTGAAGGGGGAGGTAGTTGCTTTTTCGGACCCCCTTCTCCCTCATGTTTAGCCCCATTAGTTTTTGAAATTTTAATACGTTCACCCCATTAATGTGTCAATTTTAAGACCTTTTGTCCCATTTCAATATCAATATCAAGACCTTTCGTGCCATGTAGGTATCGATTTTTTTCCTGGTGATCGATAGCGAAACAATTTCATCAATCACCCGACTAGTTCACGTATTCCAAGCCAATTCGTCAGTCCATCAACTATTTCACCAATTCCAATCAACTTATAAATCCCGACCACCTTATCAATCTTTTGATCACTTGATCAACCTCGACCTGTCATTGACAGGATTAGTATAAAGGGTTTATAAGAGTTAGAGCTAATTGAAACAGCATAAGCCATATAAAATGGTCTAGTGTTAGCCAGAATAAAGGGAAAAAACACGCTGTGCTTATTATCTGAAAGGGTTAAGAGAAACCTCGTGTTCACCCTTCTTTTACGGCATAATTTGTTCACTCCTGACCCAAATATTATGCCTGTTGTTTGTTTGTTTATGTGAAAAGAATGCTTGCTGGTAATATGCCTTTTTGTTATCCCTCTGACGCAAAGCACTGTTTGTTTACATCCTTTACTCTTAACCCTCTCCGACATATGACGCGATTTTGAGCCTATTGGGGATACTTTAAAGCCTTTGTTACCATCAGGGGTATTTAGAAACCTTTACTTTAGTTACTTCAACCTCTGCAGTTGTCTTTGAGTTAGCTGTGGGCAGAAAACTAATTTTCGAGAGGTAATTATTAGAGTGAGAGAACTCTATTTCTTATTGCTAATCTGGCAACCTCTGCGTCATAAATGCGTGAAAGGGTTTATATATACGGTGCGGTACGCTGTATTACAATGAAGGTGCCAAACAATAATGGCTTCAGTCGTTGAGCTGTTATTTCTACCAATTAGAATAAGTCAACTAATTTATAGGTGTGGAAATTTACAGCCCATTTGGTATAGCCCTTTTTGAGTTGTAAGCGTTATAATGAACAGGGTATAGGTGGGCATCGCCGCATACCGTTGGTGGCACTCATATCTTAGGCCAGGGGTAGGCAACCTGCGGCTCAGGAGCCGCATGCGGCTCTTTCAGGACACTTGTGTGGCTCCAGAAGCTTCAGAAATAATAATTCTTCCTTCAAAACGAAGGCATGATATAACTCATTCAAGGCAATATTAGATTTGTTTATCCAACTTCGAAAAGATCTATAGGTATCAATCTTTATGATTTCTAGAAATGGGGCACATGAATACAAGTATATTGAACAATATCACTGTAATTTTGTTATTTCAGAAGTAGGGTATATTCTCATATTTCTGAAGTACTGTACTGTAGATTTCGGTTTTTGAGACCAATTTATGTGTATTGCGGCTCCGACAGTGCAACATTGTGTATTGCGGCTCCGACAGTGCAACATTTTTATGAAACTCAAACAAAATGGCCCTTCTAGCTTCAAGGGTTGCTGACCACTGTCTTAGGACTTCGTACCAAGACATGAACCTGGGACAAATGCTGTAGAGAATTATCTGTAATTAAGAGTAGTGGTGGTGGTGGTGGTGGTGGAGGGGGGGGGAAGGTAGGTTACTTTGCTCCCTATAGACCCCTATCATGCTTAAAACAAATATACACTACAAGACTCCCGGTCGGTTCCTCCAAATTAACAGGCTCGCTATCGCTCGCCAGGAAATCAATCGTCACCTAAATGGCAAGAAAGGTCTTAATATTTACAAAGAAATGGGGTGAAAGATCTTAAAATCGCCAAACTAATGGGCAAGAGCGGATTGGCACTCAAATGTGGCCCTGGATTTCCTAGTATGGACTAGCACCCCAGGGGGCTGTAAACCCAGAGTCTGTGTAACCCCCCACCCTCACCCCACCCACCCCCACCCTAGCCAGATGTTTAAGAAATTGAGCAATTCTAGTAGCATATGTTACCTGAGATGATCCTATTAACTGATGGATAACCTTGGATGACGTCCCCACCCTTCACTTCCCCTTTCTTGGATCCCCCACCCCTAAACCCCACACACCCCCCATGAGAAGTTTTTGTACATGAACATTTTGGAGATGACTAGATAACCTCAAACAGAAGTGGGGGGCATCCCGTATTGGAGCCCCAAGAGTTTATCACTTAAAATAAAGTGGCCTTAAAACTGCAGGCGTGCGGCATGTATTTGGCAGTGTTTGCCCTGCACAGGGTTTGTATCGGCTTCCTGATGCACTTTCATTATTGGTATTATTACTATTGAAAATAATTTGTATTATAATAATAATTATTATTATTATTATTATTATTATTATTATTATTATTATTATTATATTAGTTATTTTATTTATTTTTGTTTCTGTTTAGCTTGAGACAATAGTTGTCATTTATTGTTTGAAGACGAGGTATACACTTTGTAATATTTTATTTGTGTGTTTTAAAGAATAGTTAGTCATTAACACTACATGATATGGTGGTTAAATACAGCCATCTCTCCATAGTATGTGTCCCGAGTTCATATCTTGGCACCAGTGCCATCTCCCATTTTAGGTCAGAGACGGAAAGACATTGCGGAAACAGTGGCTTCCTTGTGTGTGTTTGTGTTTGTGTGTGTGTGTGTGTGTGTGTGTGTGTGTGTGTGTGTTTACGCCATCGTTCTCTTGGTCCTCAATGTCGGGAAGACATTATGGAAACAGTGGCTTCCTTGCGTGTGTTTGTGTATGTGTGAGTGTTTGTATGTATATGTGTACTCCTTCGTTATCTTGGTCCTCAGTGTCGGGAAGACATTATGTAAACAGTGGGTTCCTTTTTGTGCCCAAGACGTCCAAGGCTGCCCTTCAAGAGGTCACAAAAACACGAGAAGGATGGCGCTTGTGTGTGTGTGTGTGTGTGTGTTGGGGGGTGGGGTATATATATATATATATATATATATATATTCATTTATGTTCCACAAATACACGTGGATTACATGAATAAATGTGTCTGCTCCCACCAGAGGTCATGTTGCGACCATTTCGGCCAGCGACATGTACCTGTTATAGTTAGGCAAATTTTTCAGAGGATTATACACCTAATTCCACACTGATGGGGGCAGAAACGCTAAAACATGTAGCTCACATGTAGTGTACTTACGGGAGCCACACAACATATTAATATTACCTCCATTGTGGAATGAGAATAATAATTATTAAACTAAATCAATTTTCTCCTGAGTTCAATGACGGTAAGTGTGAAAATCCTTGTAATATACTCTGCAATATACTCCCTATCTCCCTCCCCCTTTCATATTCATCTCCTTTACTCTCCCCCTTCTCCCTTATCTCTCTCTCTCTCTCTCTCTCTCTCTCTCTCTCTCTCTCTCTCTCTCTCTCTCTCTCCTCTCCTCTCCTCTCACTTCTCTCTCACTCACTCTTTCGCTCTCTCTCTCTCTCTCTCTCTCTCTCTCTCTCTCTCTCTCTCACACACACTATTCCGGATACGCCCTTCCTGTCCTCCACTTTATTTTAATGATATTAAATGTTCAGTATCCATCATTACTTTAACCCTTCTATTATATTAATTATTTTAGTTTTATCGCGTTATTTGGCTAGTTTTTACTCTGACAATATTGATAACTATTTAAGGAATTACCATGGAATTTTGTTGCATGTACAGAAAGGATGGATTAGAATACATACTCTTTCAGCTCATCCGGCTGCCATCATAATAATAAACCGTTCATAATTGTTGTTATCATTATTATTATTTGTATTATTGTATTATTAGTAGTAGTATTGTTAGTAGTAGTATTTATTATTAATACTATTTCATGCAGTACGGACGTACAATCGTGGACAGGAATACTTGAACACTTCCTAATGATAAAACAAAGACAGTGAGCTATAAATAATGAATCCCTGTAATTATATATTTGTGGCTAGGAGATAGCGATACAGAGAATATATATATATATATATATATATATATATATATATATATATATATATATATATATATATATATGAGCGATAGCATTAAACGTAGGAGATAACAATACAGAGAATATAAATGTAGGAGATAGTGATAAAGAAATAATAATCGTAGGGGATAGCAATACAGAGAAAGTCAACGTAGGATGTAGCGATAGAGATAATATCAATGTAGGAGATAGTGATACAGAGAATATTCAGTATATTCAAGAGATAGTGATAGAGATATTAAATGTAAGAGATAGTGACAGAGACAAAATATATGTAGGAGATAACTATAGAGAGAATATATATTTGTACGAAATAGTTACAAAAAGAAGACTATAATACAAGGACAGAAGACTATAATACAAGGACAAAAAAATATAATAAAAGGACAAAAGGCTATAATACAAGGACAAAAGACTATAATACAAGGACAAAAGGTATAATACAAGGCCAAAAGGATATAATACAAGGACAAAAGGATATAATACAAGGACAAAAGGGTATAATACAAGGACAAAAGGCTATAATACAAGGACAAAAGGCTATAATACAAGGACAAAAGGCTATAATACAAGGACACCAGCTATATACAGACAAATGCTATATACAAGGCAAAAAGGCTATATACAAGGACAAAAGTTAATACGGACAAAAGGTATAATCCAGGACAATAGTTCCTATACAAGGACAAAGGGTAGAATACAAGGACAAAAGGGTATATACAGACAAAAAGTATATATAATACAAGGACAAAAGGCTATAATACAAGGACAAAAGGCTATAATACAAGGACAAAAGGGTATAATACAAGGACAAAAAGTTATAATACAAGGACAAAAGGGTATAATACAAGGACAAAAAGTTATAATACAAGGACAAAAGGATATAATACAAGGACAAAAGGGTATAATACAAGGACAAAAAGTTATAATACAAGGACAAAAGGGTGTAATACAAGGACAAAAAGTTATAATACAAGGACAAAAGGGTATAATACAAGGACAAAAGGGTATAATACAAGGACAAAAGGGTATAATACAAGGACAAAAGGGTATAATACAAGGACAAAGGGTATAATACAAGGACAAAAGGGTATAATACAAGGACAAAAGGGTATAATACAAGGACAAAAGGGTATAATACAAGGACAAAAGGGTATAATACAAGGACGAAAGGCTATAATACAAGGACAAAAGGCTATAATACAGGGACAAAAGGGTATAATACAAGGACAAAAGGGTATAATACAAGGACAAAAGGGTATTATACAAGGACAAAAGGTATAAAACAAGGCCAAGGTATAATACAAGGACAAAAGGCTATAATACAGGGACAAAAGGGTATAATACAAGGACAAAAGGGTATAATACAAGGACAAAAGGGTATAATACAAGGACAACAAAAGGGTATACAAGGAACAGGTATAATACAAGGACAAAAGGGTATAGATACAAGGACAAAAGGGCTAATACAAGGACAAAAGGGTATATACAAGGACAAAAGGGTATAATACAAGGACAAGGTATACAAGGACAAAGGTTATAATACAAGGACAAAAGGTATAATACAAGGGGCGCAAAAGGGTATAGATACAAGGGACAAAAGCGGGTATTAATACAAGGAGCAAGCGGGGGTACTACATACAAGGACAAGCCAAAAGGGTAAGATAAGACCCCAGGACGAAAGGCGTACTAATACAAGGACAAAAGGTCTATAATACATTTTTTTTTTTGGACCTGTTAAGGCTATACTATACAAGAGAACAAAAGGGTATAGCAATACGAAAGGACAGACAGACGTTGATTTATGAATACAAGGCCCAAACTGGGTATAATAAAGGGAACAAGAAAGGCTATGAATACATGGATCAAGATAACCCAAAAGGGTATAATACAAGGACGAAAGGCTATAATACAAGGACAAAAGGCTATAATACAAGGACAAAAGGCTATAATACAGGGACAAAAGGGTATAATACAAGGACAAAAGGGTATATAAAAACGAAAAGCAAGAAAAGGGTCGTCTCATTATAAAGTAAGATTGGGTGAGGTATAGACCCTAGAGTAATAGAGATCGGCCAACTTCCGCCATTTTGGTGCCACTCGAGTCATTAACCTCCCTTTTTACTTATACATAACCATGCTCAAAATACATACTGGCACAGGGTATATGGTTTGGTCACTGGGTTTATATATTGCAGGATCGAGAATATAATGTCACCCCGTTGTTTGATAATTACTAATCCAAAATGGTGTCCAAAGATAAAGAAGTCCGATCTGTGTTACTGGAGGATCTGTAGGGATCCTGGGGGTGGGAACCGTGGATGAACTAAGGGAGCCAGAAAAGGAGTTGGTGGGCCAGAGCGATATCACTTCCCAGCGTCCTCTCTCTCTCTCTCCTCTCTCTCTCTCCTCCTCTCTCTGCTCTCTCTCCTCTATCCTGAGTCTCTCGTCATCTCTCTCTCTCTTTCTCGTCTATCCTCAGTCCTCATCTCTCTCCTCGTCTCTCTCTCTCTCTCGTAGCTCCTCTCTGTCCCCGCTCCTCCTCTTCTCTCCTCTCCTCTCTCTCATCTCTCTCCTCTCTCTCTCTCTCTCTCTCTCTCTGTATATGAATATAGTATACTATATTATATATAAGAAGTGTATAGTGGTGGACGCTTAAGTCAAAACAAGATTATATTAAACAACTTGATAACAAACTAAAAAATTACCAACAACGGTGCACGAGGAGGCCATGGTAAGTATGTAGGAGCAAGTAGTATAGAGAAGGGATGTTCAAAATGAGCACCAATAGTTCGTGCGATGCCTGCCAACATCCTACTACTAACTTGGGACAATTGTGTAATTAACCTGTGAAATGAAGCGCAAAATGAAAAGAGATTTGAAGTAAGATAGAGAAGGCAAGTCAAAAGACTGAGTAGTATAAAGAAAGAGGGAGGTGATGAATATATAATTAAAAAGAACTAAGTACAGAGTACAGTGATCGTATAAGTTCAAGAAGAAGGAGTAAAGAAAAAATACAATAAAAGAGAGAAATCCTCCGATAGGACTTACATTTTATCTGGAATAAATATGTTCCAGGAGCAGGAGACGGTGTATAAAAAGTATTTCAAGAATAAGGGTGGCAAAGGAGAGATTGTACACACCAATGCCCATGGCTGTACTGCCGCTGTCCGCAGTCTTATTCAAGCAAAGTATCTCCTCGAAAATGTACTGCTGAGAAACATAATCCTTTAAATTCTCTACTTCACACACACACACACACGACACCTTTAGGAGGTTAGGCGAGGGATTGAATTTATGACAGACCCGCCTTGCCTGTGTACCCATTGGTTCCCCAGGGCAAGCTGTGAGAGGGCGGAACCTTTAGCACAATCAGTGCACCCCCCGCTCCACCCCCACAACCCCCGCGAGCGATCAATTATCAGGGAGCGGAGCGAGGAGAGTCATTGGGCACAACAGGGCAAGCCATTCACAGCCTCGCGACCTATTTCTTGGGCTTAAAAAAAACCGACGTGGGTAACCACGACTAGCACCTCTACCCTCAAGACTTTTAAGGGGTTAGCACTGCTCTGGCAGCTTACGATAGTCAACTTTTTTCAAACAAATCTGACGCTTAAATTAATCAATCTTCAGTTTTAAGTTTCCGATACCAGTGCAAAGGCAGTCCAGAAATGTTGCCGGACAGAAATGGTAGGAAGCCTTGGAAATTTACTTTAAAAGAAATACATGTGTTGGCTACCCCCTTTAGACGAAACGTATTTTCGGAGGCAATCTTTTCTTGATAAACTCTGTTGCTGGAATTTTTGGGTAAGTATTCAAGTTTCTAAAAGGAGTAAGCAGATGAGACTAATAGAATAGAGAAAGGAATAACGGGGGAGTGTTGTGTGTGTGTGGGTGTGTAGTAGACTCGAGGATATACACATACAGTATGGTATGAAACCAAGCTTGTTTTGGTAGTGGCCTTGGTTTTCATAAGCTAGGTAAGTTATTTGATAATATGTATCCATTAAATTAGTACAATGCACCTGGAGAGGGAAGAAGAAGAAATCCACATGCACTCTAGTGAATCTACTTTTAACCCCGTTTCAAGTCAAAGTAACCCCATAATTTGTATTTAATCTGTTTAATTTATTGATTAGCCTGTATGGAGGTCTAGGGAGGAAGAAGCCGACAACTCCAAAGTCTCGGACCCCCTATAAGGCTTCGAAACGATCTCACTTAGGGGCTAAGCCCTTTTTACTAGCCCAGCAGATCCTTCTTCAACCGGCACTACATGATCGGTGCTGCTAATGATAGCTAGAAGATAGAATGATCGAAAGAACGAGACGAGTCAGCCTGAGAGGAGTACAGAAGCGTTGAATTTAAGGGGAGGTTTTTTAGTTTGGGTCTCTAGATATCCATCAAGCTGGAAGACTTGACAGCCCCCTTGAGCCACCTTTCAAGATAAATTTTTACATTTTTCGGTAGAAAAATGTACCCGTCTTAACAGCCAGTTCCTCTTAAATACTACAGGCTGCGCTTATCGCTCGACCAGGATGAAAACGAGCACCTAAGAATTTTACACGGAAGGAACGGGTCCCTATAAAATTGACAGAGAATGGGTTGAAAGTGTCTAAGAATTCGACGCCCCGAAGACCTGAATGGGGGCGACCACGTGGTCGTTAGAAATCTCAAAGAAGGCATATGGGGCTAAACCATGAGGGAGGAAAGAGGCGGTAAAGAAAATAGAAGTCTCTCAAAGTGGAATCTCACCTTAAAGGCGATGTCAGACGAGCCCTTTTTCCGGCCATGATTTTTAAAAGGATCTGTATAGTAGTGTAGGTTCGGAGGCAGTCTGTTGTCCCCCTTCAGCACGACAGGAGACGCCTTCTTCCCTTTGATTCTGGCTAACATTAGATGATTTTTTTATAGTAAGGGACCAACAGTTTAAGAAGAACCTATGAGTTAACGTTGAGGGTTTATTGAGATCGAGGTTACCCATTTGAGTCGCTAGCGTACCTCAAGGAAAGAGAAAAGATCGGATTGTAAGATGGTAACCCGAATAGAGTTTTCAGTTATTGAACCATTATATATGAGGTGGTGAGAAGTGGGTTGAACGAGGTTCAGTTAATTAGGACGGATTAATCTCGGTTTCAGTTTTGGCTATGCACTAGCCGACTGCTATTCCGTTTAGGAAGGGGAATTTTGTGATAAGTCGGATGGTTAATTAAGGGGACATTGGCTGTTAGATTAAGAGGGAGGGAACTAGTGATGGTTAATTTTAAGGGGACAGTGGGCTGTTGAATTAAGACGGGAGACGTGATGGTTAATTAATGGGGGGGACAGTGGCTGTTTTTTTGGTCGACCTTAATTAATGATCATTAATTTATGTTTGAAGTGTTCCTCGTGAAAGGACTCCCACAACCAGACTTAGAAAAAACAGCCCGCCGTGATCCCCCCCTCAAGATAAATTATTTAATATTTTTCGGGTAGACAAAGAATTCCCGGCCGGAAGGCGCGGTTCCTCTTATAATTACAGGCTCGCTATCGCTCGCCAGGAAAAAGAAAATTGAACACCCTATAGTGGACACTATAAGGTCTTAAAATCTAGCAGAGAAACTAAGAGGGTCGAACGTGCTTAAAAGAATCTAGAAAATTATGGTGCTAAACACGAGGGAGAAGGGGACCATAAAATCCAAGTCCTACCCCCTTAAAGAAATGTTTACCCCGTTTGATATATTATTTGTTTAGCCCATCAAATCAGAAATATAGAAAAACTAGAAGGAAAGGATAGCACAGTCAGGAAGATAGAGAGGAGAGAGAGGAGAGACGAGGAGGAGGGGAGACAGGAAAGAAGAAAACGTAAAAGGACAGGATAGCACGAAGTCGGGACGAGAAAAGACAGTAGAAGCGACTGAGGAAGAAAACTGACAGGAGAAGAGATAGACACAGTAGGAGGAGAGGGGAAGATGAGGCGACGAGAGATAGAGCGGAAGAAAAACTGAACGGTAACGGACTGCCCTAGAACAGTAGGAGGAGAGAGAGGAGAGACCAGAGAGAGGCCTGGAGGAAAGAAAATTGGAGGAGGAAGGACTGTAGCGACCGCGAAGTAGGCGTACAAAGGAGGTACCAAAGGAAATCAAGACAACAACAGATCTAGGTGAGAGCCCTTCTAGGTTGCTTGTTTCCTCCAGAAGAAGCACTGCAGACAGGATCAAGTGTCCAAAGCAGGAGGTGGTTTTAGAGTGGTTAAGGGGAAACATTGGGAAAAGGGCATTTACTGAGGCCCCTGGAGACTACTGTCCGTGGCAGGATTACGAAGTTAGTAGGGGACAGATGAGGTTAGTAGATGACAGGGCGGGGGGGGGATAAAAGATAAAGTCTATTCATTGACAACGCGAGAGAGCGAGTAGCAGGAGTCCGCAGGTGCTTTGCGATTGCGAGAAGAGATATTTTGTTCTAGGCAGGGAGTTTAAATGAGGTCAACGAGGGTGCTGCAGTCTATAAAGTTTCGGGAGAAGCCCATTCCACAAGAGTTGGGAACAAACTCGATTGAAAGAAAGAAATTCTTAGGATTCTGTGGTGAGTTTAAGAGGAAGGTATTGTACGTACCTCAATAATTTGTGCAACCGTGTTTCCCGCGCGTGTAATTAGATGGGTACGATAATGAAGTACTTACTACAGCTTCATATTGTCGATGCCTTTGATGATTGTTGAACACTTGAATTAAGTTCACCTCTTAATCTGCGCTGGGTTTAAAGGAAACCGGTAGGATTTAAGAAGTACTAAGAGCGCTCTTCGTCAATGGTTTTGTTCTTTAGGCTAGAGGTATAGGACAGTTTAGTGGAGTAAACTCTACGTTGGAACTCGTTCTAGGCTTGTTATAGTTGTCTTTTTGGTAATAAGGGCGACCAGCAATTGAGAGCAGCAGTTGATTCCAGTAAGAGGGCGGAGCTAACTGAAGTTGTAAAGGGTTAGGATAACTTCTTTGGATTTATGCTCAAATGACCTAGGCTATAAAGCCAATTATTTGTGTTTGCCTTCTTAACAAACTTGCTGAACATTGTTGGGCCCTCGGTTTTAGGTTACTCGATATTG
>CM064518.1:53685965-53693465 GCA_032716605.1 Paralithodes platypus
CCTCTATCATATCCCCCTCTAACTCTCTGCGTCTCTCTAACGAATGTAAACCTAATTTCTTCAACCTTTCTTCATACGGAAGAGTCTAATATTATGGATAGTTTTTTCATTCTAACGCTGTAACTCTCTCCATGAATCTATGTCCATTCTGTAATAAGGACACCCTAATTGGACAGCATAATCCATATGGGGTTCTCACTAATGACAAGTAAAGTTTTAAGATAACATCGGCAGTTCTGTTTTACTCACACTCCTAGAGATGAACCCCGAGAATCCTGTTTGCCTTATTACGAACGCTTATACACTGTTTTTCTAGGCTTCAAATCATTGCTAACAAACACACCTAGATCTTTCTCGCAGTCTGAATTTTCTAATTCTAAATTAGCTAGTTTATATTTAACATTTGTTTGCATCTTCCCTATCTTTAATACCTTGCATTTGTCAATGTTAAACTTCATCTGCCAATTTACTGACCATTCATGTAAGGTATCTAGATCCCTTTGGAGGCACTCTATATCGCTATCTGAATCAATTGATCTCCCCATTTTAGTATCGTCTGCGAATTTACTTATCCTACTAGTTATACCTAAATCTAGGTCATTTATGTATATAAGAACAACAGGGGACCTAATACCGATCCCTGGGGGACACCACTTTTGACTGCTCCCCACTCTGACTTGGTACCATTTATGCTGACTCTCTGTTTCCTACCAATTAGCCATGACCTAATCCATCCCAACAACGATCCTCCTATTCCATGTGCCTCAACCTTTCTCATGAAGGACTCTGTCGAAAGCTTTACTGAAATCTAAATAAATAATATCATATGACTTGTCACTATCTACTGCTTCATATACCTCTGAGAAAAAGCTAAGCAAATTAGTAAGGCAAGAACGTCCCTGAGTGAATCCATGCTGAGAAGAATTTATTAAGTTAAATTTTTCTAAGTGGCTTCTAATTTTCCTAGCAATAATAGACTCTAGCAACTTTCCTATGATTGATGTGAGACTAATGGGACAGTAGCCTAATTGGATGCTATCGATTTCCTTCACTTCTTTCCTTCCTCATTTCTTTCTATCCTTACTTCTTCTCTGTCTCTCTTTTATCACCTTCCTTCTTTCTTCCTTCCCTTCCTTCCCTTCCTTCCTCATTTATTTCTCTCTTCACTTCTTCTGTCTCCCTTTTATCACCTTCCTATCCTTGTATTAGATGGCGGGCGGGGGGGGGGGGGGGTTTGGTTGGTTTATGTGGACCCCCTTCTCCCTCGTGTTTAGCCCCAGTAGTTTTCAGATTTTAGACGTTCGACCCATTAGTTTATCGATTTTAAGACCTTTCACCCTATGTCTTTAAAATAATTAAGACCTTTCGTGCCATTTAGGTGTCGATTGTTTTCCTGGTAAGTGATAGCGAGCCTGTAATTTAAGAGGAACCGGCCTTCGATCGGAAATTTTTCTACCGAAAAATGTACAAACTTATCTAGAAGGGGATATGCTTTTAAGCTTAACCCCTTCTGTATCAGGGCCGTCCTTTTAACTTTATTCTGGCTACTATTAGACGATTTTATTCAGTTTCAAAGGGGCCTCCAGTAATTAACAGGATCGAACTATCTTACTTAACCCTTTCTGCTACCACATATCCTTCTTTAACTACATACAATCGGCCAAATACAGCTAGAATAATATTGAAAAGACGTCGCCGGTACTGAAGGGGTTAATGTAGGTCTAGGGAAGGAACTAAAACAAATAATAAATACATAAATAAATATATCTATCGACCAATAAATATATCTATCGACCAATAAATATATCTATCGACCAATAAATATATCTATCGACCAATAAATATATCTATCGACCAATAAATATCTATCGACCAATAAATATATCTATCGACCAATAAATATATCTATCGACCAATAAATATATCTATCGACCAATAAATATATCTATCGACCAATAAATATATCTATCGACCAATAAATAACCCCTTCCCCCTTCAATAAGTATAGTACCATACTATGGACATGTTAAGGGCAGGTTTTTAGTGGGTTTCCTAGACTTCCATCAAGCTTGAAAGTACACCCCCCTTGACCCCCTTTCAAGATAAATTTGTACATTTTTCGGTAGAAAAATGTCCCGGCCAAAGGCCCATTCCTCTTAAATTACAGGCTCGCTATCGCTCGCCATTAAAAAATCGACACCTAAATGGCACGAAAGGTCTTAAAAGTGACATAAATGGGGTGATTTTTTAAAAAATCGCCAAATTAATGGGGCGAACGTCTTAAAATCTCAAAAGCAATGGGGCTAAACATGAGGGAGAAAGGAGTAAAGCACAAAATCCCTCAAGTGGAAATCTCCCCTTAAGGGGAGGTTAAATATTTATCTATTTCATTAGTGATTTATTTTAAAGTTTGCTCCTCTTTCTTATATTCTTCCTTTCTGTGTGTGTGTGTGTGTGTTTTTTTTTTTTTTTTTTTTTTTTTTTAATATAAGTGGTTTTCCTAATCACCCCATCAGATTCCATCATGGCTAGGTTAATCACTTCCAGACCCCCTGTAAATACCAATTTGTTACACCCACACACACACACACACACATAAATATATATACAGTATATATATATATATATATATATATATATATATTATATGATTATTCAAGAAACGTTTTCATTCCTTTAACTACGCATTTGCCAGACAAAACGTTGGACTCCCCCTGTTTCGCTCCATAAGTTTGGAGATTTTATGACGTTTCACCCCATTAGTTTGGCGATAATAAGACGCACACCTCATTCAGGTGTCTATTTTCCAGGGCGTATGATAGCGAGTCTGTAACTCCAAAGAAATCGTCTTTCGGGCACGACATTTTTCTACCGAAGAAACGTACACATTTAGCAAAATACACAATTTGGGCATATTTTTTTTTTTTTTTTTATTACTATTAATATTTTTTGTTTTTATTAAAGTTTGAAGTAAGTCTGAGGTGTTTTTATTAGGCCAGGAGACGAACATTAACACATTGCACAAAAATGGCAAAAACAAAACAAGCTAAATCCTCAATACCATGTTAACAGCATATCGTAACAACCCACGTAAAGGTTTTACAATTTATAGTTTTCCTAATATTACTTTTATGGGTAATTTTGACAAGTGCAACCATTCTCTTAACTGTCACATTTACCATCTTCCTTCTTCTTTTTCTTTCCCTCCTTCTTTCTATCCTTCCTTCCTTCTTTCTATCCTTACTTCCTTCTTCCTTCCCTCCTTTTCTTCCTTCCCTCCTTCCTCCTTTCTTATTTCCTTAATTCCTTCCCTCTTCCTTCCTTCCTTTCATCCCCCCTTCCCCCCCTTCTTCCTTCCTTCCCCTCTTGTGTCTTCTTTCCTTCCTTCTTCCTTCCTTCCCCCTTCTGTCTTCCTTCCTTCCCTTCCTCTCCTTTCTTCCTTCCCTCCTTGTTTTCTTCATTTTCCTTTCCTCCTTCCTTCCTTCCTTCCTTCCTTTATCACCTCCGCTTTCCTGATTCCTTCCTTCTTCTCTTTCTTCCCTCCATCTTCCTTTCCTTCCTTCCTTCATCTCTTCCTATTGTATTCCTTTGTGTTCTTTCTCTTCTTCTCCCTCTCCCGCCCTCTCTCTCCATCTCGCTCCTCTTATTCTGTTGACATTTATATTGCCTCGACATCTTTCCTTTGTATGCCCCCCCCCCCCCTCTCTCTCTCACTCTCACTCTCTCTCTCTCTCTCTCTCTCTCACTCAGCATGGTTTTAGACGTAATCTATCTACTGAAACTGCCGTCCTTCCTCTCACATCTAAATTATATGAAAACCTTGATAATAAGAAACGATCTCTGATTTTGCTCTGCGACCTATCCAAGGCATTATTGACAGACTTGTGTGTCATATTATTTTACTTAATAAATGTATAAAGATTGGAATAGATCGTTTCTGGTTCAAGAGGGATCTGCCTTGCTTGGGCCAATCGGTTTTCTGCAGACTCCCATTTTCTTATGTTCTTATGTAACAGCTACTGTACTAGAGTATGAGAACTCAATCTGTCCGAATAGGTGATTTGATATTTTTCTCAATTAATAAAGAAATGTCATGTTATACAATATGCTGACTACACTCAATTGATTCACACGGGTAGAATCGAGGATATAAATGACTTAAGCCGGTATCACACGAGCGTTTTTTCCCTCAACATTTATCCTTAACACTGGTCTGGCAGCTTATGAGTAGATTATTTAGATTATTTCGGTTACCTAAATTCATCTATCACCAGTCTAGTTTCCGATACCAGGGCAAATTATTCCAGAAATGTTGCCCGACAAATTTTGATTATCGAATGTTGACTATAAAAGCTCTCGTGTGATACCGGCTTTAGTTCACAGAAGCGAAGAAACCCTGGGTCGTATTAAAGAATAATTCAATATTAACGGTTTAATATTAAATACCGGTACCAAAAAAACTCAATGTATGTTCATGGTCACGAGAGGAATCCTGTCACGGATCCCACGAGGTACTCCCATGCAGATTGATGGAACTCAAATTTGTCCTAGTAGCAATTCATTAAAGACCTTGGGTATTTATTTTGATAACAACATGATTTTTAGACTCACACATTGATGAAATGAGTAAAAAGGTTTACGGTGTTCTTATGTATATTATTATTATTATTATTATTATTTTTTTTTTTTTTTTTTTTATTTTTTTTAGTAGCTTGAAAACTGGTATGTAATCTGGCCACAGCCGGGTCGTTCTTCCCTTATAATTAGGGTTGGGTGTGAGAGGGATCTGCCTTGAGTGGGCTAATTGGCTTTCTGTAGACTCCCATTTGCTTATGCTTATGTTCCCTTATGTTATATCAACCGTATAAAAGATAATATTAGCAGAGACACACGGATGTTAGTAGTTCAGTATCTTGCATTAAGTATTATCAATTCTAGTCTAATGATATGGGGTGCAACAAACTCCTCACACATGGAAAGGGCACAACAACTTCAAAACCTAGCCATTGGAGGCGTTTTTAAATACCACCGTGTAACACCTTATATCAAAGAACTTAGATGGCTAAAAATGCAACAAAAGTATAAGTACGACTTGGGTATCACAACTCATTCAATAATAAATAAAGGATTTCCCAACTGGCAATTCTCCCTGCCAACAGTAAAGGTGGTGTCACACGAGCGATTTTTCCGTCAATTGCTACGAGCAATTGCTGTCTGGCAGCCTCAAAATATAAGTTCCATAAGAATTTAACTAGCTAACATAATCAACCTTCGATCTAGTTTCCGATTCCAATGCGAAAGAGCCTCAAAATAGTACTAAACAAAACTAACTCATGGAAAATCGACGGAAAAAGCGCTCGTGTGACAGTGGCTTAAGAGACATTTACAATGTCTCCCTGTTTGGACACTTGATCCTCAGTGTTTTGGAGGACAAGCAGCCTAGAAGGGTCACTAGACCTGTTGTTGCTTGATTTCCTTTGTACTAATGTCAATACGAGGCAACAGCAGCACTTATATGTTCCTAAAGCCAACACAAGTATCGGAGCCAAAGCACTCAAAGTTGCTGGGCCAACATTTTGGAATAGTCTCCCTCCTAGTATAAATAATACTATCTCCACACACTAGGCTACTAAGGACGCATTTGAAAAGTGTTCTCCTGAATATCCAACATACTTATTAGCATGACTACAATGTAAATCATTTTATTAATAAATTTATAGATTTTGTTTAATTTAGTGTAGCTGTATAAATTATATATTGAATGTAGGCCTAAAGAATAACCATTGTAATAATGGAATCAAATGTATGATTCTGATTCTCTCTCTCTCACACACACACGCACTCACTCATTCTCTTTCTAATTTACATCAACGACATAGATGAGGGTCTCACCTGTACAATCTCAAAATTTGCTGACCATATAAATATTGCAAATAGCGTACTCTCAAAAGAACAAGTTGACGATATGCAACACAATCTAGATAAATTGTCATGTTGGGCCCAAATTTGGCAAATGAGTTTCAATGCGGATAAATGTAAAGTTCTACATATCGGATACCTAAATGAGAAAGCAAACTATTCGATGAATGGCACTCAGCTTAAGAATGTAAACAGAGAAACCGATCTGGGAGTAACAATATCGAGTAACCTAAAACCGAGTCAACAATGTTCAGAAGTTGTTAAGAAGGCAAACAAATAATTGGCTTTATAGGCAGGTCATTTGAGCATAAATCCAAAGAAGTTATCCTAACCCTTTACAATTCCTTAGTCCGCCCTCTTCTGGAATACTGCGTTCAATCCTGGTGCCCTTATTACCAAAAAGATATAAACAAGCTAGAACGAGTTCAACGTAGAGTTACCAAAATGATACCTAGCCTAAAGAACAAACCATACGAAGAGCGTCTTAGAGAATTAAATCTATTTCCTTTAACCCAGCGCAGATTAAGAGGTGACTTAATTCAAGTGTTCAAAATCATCAAAGGCATCGACAATATGAACTGTAGTAAGTACTTCACTATCGACCAATCTAATTACACGCGGGGAAACGGTTGCAAAATTATTGGTAAATCTTTTAACTCACACGAATCTAAGAATTTCTTCTTCAATCGAGTTGTAAACTTGTGGAATGGGCTTCCCCGAAACGTTATAGACTGCATCACCGTTGATTCATTTAAAACTCCGCCTAGACAAATATCTCGCATCAAACCCGCGACTGACTGCGTTTGTAAATGAATAACTTTATTTTACCCCCCCCCCTCAGTTACTAACCCATCTGTCCCCTACTAACTTCCTAATCCTGCCACGGACATTAGTTCCAGGGCAGTAATTCCCTTTCCAATGTTCCCTTACCCACTCTAAACCACTGTTTGGACACTTGATCCTCAGTGTTTTGGAGGACAAGCAACCTAGAAGGGTCACTAGATCTGTTGTTGCTTGATTTCCTTTGTACTCCTTTGTACTTTGTACTCTCTCTCACTCACTCACTCTCTCTCACACTCTCTCTCACTCACTCACACTCACTCAAAGTTTCAAACTCTCTCTCTCTCTCTCCATTAAATTTTCATTGCCACCACCTCCCCCCTTCCAAGTATGGTTAACCAAATATTATGTTAACCTTTTTATTATATTATTTCTCATTCTTCACTTCTTTTGGGGTTTTTTCTGGACCCCTTTCTCCCTCGTGTTTAGCCAAATTAGTTTTGAAATTTTAAGACGTTCGGCCCATTACTTTGGAGATTTGTTTTTACCTTTCGCCCCATTTCGTTGTCCATTTTAAGACTTTTCCTGCCATTTAGGTCTCGATTTTTGTCCTGGCGAGTGATAGTGAGGATGTCATTTTAAGAGGAACCGGCCGAGACATTTATTTACCGAAAAATTTACACATTTATATTGAAGCGGGGTCTAGGGGGTGTTTGTCTAAGCTTGATGGAGGTCTAGCGAGGAAACTTATAAATAAATATATAAATTAATTAATTGACTAAAAAACTGGCCACTATCCCC
>CM064518.1:53695965-53746271 GCA_032716605.1 Paralithodes platypus
TAATAATAATAATAATAATAATAATACCATTAGATGTTTTATTCTAGTCTTACAAGGACCTCCAGCAATTAACAGGCTTAGAACTTTTTGTATTTTTTTTTTCAATGTGGATGAGGGAGACAAAAGGCAAAACTGCCTGTGACGAGTGCATCCCCCAGAGTTAAAAGAGTGACAGGGCCAATATCAAGGAACGTTCGAGCCAAAATAAGAACATAAGAACATAAGAAAATGGGAGTCTGCAGAAAGCCGATTGGCCTAAGCAAGGCAGATCCCTGTCCCACACAACCCCAATTACAAAGCCCAATTATAGGCTCAAAACTCTAATACCCTGAGGATCATCTTACCAAACCGGTTAGAGATTAACGCAGGATTACGGGGTCACCTGCAGAGCGCTGATTGGCCCAAACCCGGCTGATCCCCCTTCACACACCCAACCCTTCTCGTCCATATGCTTATCCAATTTTTTCTTAAAAGCTCCTATCGTTCTTGATCCCACTATATCACTTGGTAGCCTATTCCAACCCATCTACAACTCTGTTACTCAAACCAATATTTGCCTATAATCGTTTCTGAAACGAAATTTATCTAATTTGAAACCATTGGTACGAGTTCTTTCGCTAATCACTGAGCTTTTACTACATTTGTCATGTCCCCTTTGTTAATCCCACTAACCCACTTGAACACCTCATCTAATCCCCTCTAACTCTGCGTCTCTCTAACGAATGTAAACCTAATTTCTTCAACCTTTCTTCATACGGAAAATTTCTAATATTATGGACACACGGAGTTTGAAACCATTTAAGTCATAGGATGAGGGAAATATGGATTCAGGGAGAGAGTTCCAGAGCTCAGCTGTTGAATAGAAGAATGAATGGGAGCAACGTTTCATTCTATCTTACTACAGTATCTCACTTAACCTCTCTTACTACTACATATCCTTCCTAAACTGCACAAAATCGTCTAAATATAGCTAGAATAAAATTGAAAATACGTCACCTGTACAGAACCTGTTAACTCCGGACTGACTAGTAGAACAAAAATAAATAAATAAATAAAATACAAAATAAAGCATCCGTAATGTCTGCGCAGTCTGTGTAGCTCTATGTAAAGCTGCCTTCCATCGTTCCAGGTGATAGAATTACCTGACCATTCCCCCGGGTACCTCCCTCCCTCACTCTCTCTCTCTCTCTCCCTTCCCTGTCGCACACCCTCAATGTTGCTTTATTTTAGGGTGGAGGCTTTTGTCCTATCCCCCTTTTCCTCCCACATATCTCTATCTCCCTCACTTTCACTCTCTCACTTTCACTCACTCACTCTCACTCTCACTCTTTCGCTCTTTCTGTACAGCGTACATTCCCTCTCTGAAAAACAAACCATATTATGAAAGATTAAAGAAATTACATTTGTTCCCGCTTAAGAAAAGAAGGTTGCGAGGCCAATTTATCGAGTGTTTTAAGATACTTAAAGGATTTGACAGAGTCACTGTTCAAGATTAATAACAATGCTGCAACCCGAGGTAATGGAATGAAATAAATTAGAAAAAAGGCATCCTAAGATGTGACACACAATGTCTTCACATATAATGTGGTTAAAGAGTGGTATAGTTCACCAAGGGAGGTGGTCGACAATAATTCAATTGATACGTTTAAGAAAAGACTGGACGATCATCTGATGATTATTGGATTAATATGAATTAATTAGTAGGCATGTGTAATTTCCCTTTCAAACTAATGTCTTCCTATACTATATAAAACAATGTCTTCCTATACTATATAAAACAATGTCTTCCTATACTATATAAAACAATGTCTTCCTATACTATATAAAACAATGTCTTCCTATACTATATAAAACAATGTCTTCCTATACTATATAAAACAATGTCTTCCTATACTATATTAAACAATGTCTTCCTATACTATATCCTCAGGAACAATGTCTTAGCCTAAAACAATGTCTGTGCCTATAATATAAAACAATGTCCTTTCCGATACGATTCTTCCTATACTATATAACAATTCGCTATACTATAAAAACATGTCTTCCTATACTAATCGAAAACTTAGCTAATGTCTTCCTATAATATAAACAACAACTATATACACAATGTCTTCCTATACTATACTATATAAAACCATATGTCTCCTATACTATAGAAACATGTCTTCCTGATACTATATAAGACTGTACTTCTACATACTATATAAAACAATCTTCCTTATATTCCTATATTAACAATGTCTTCCTATACTTATGTCTTCCTATACTATATAAAACAATGTCTTCCTTCCATATACATTCTTCCTATACTATATCAAACAATGTCTTCCTATACTATATAAAACAATGTCTTCCTATACTATATAAAACAATGTCTTCCTATACTATATAAAACAATGTCTTCCTATACTATATAAAACAATGTCTTCCTATACTATATAAAACAATGTCTTTCCTATACTATATATGTATACTATATAAAACAATGTCTTCCTATACTATATAAAACAATGTCTTCCTATACTATATAAAACAATGTCTTCCTATACTATATAATACAATGTCTTCCTATACTATATAAAACAATGTCTTCCTATACTATATAAAACAATGTCTTCCTATACTATATAAAACAATGTCTTCCTATACTATATAAAACAATGTCTTCCTATACTATATAAAACAATGTTTTCCTATACTATATAAAACAATGTCTTCCTATACTATATAAAACAATGTCTTCCTATACTATATAAAACAATGTCTTCCTATACTATATAAAACAATGTCTTCCTATACTATATAAAACAATTCCTTGTGGGCATTTCCTGACCCATAAGGTTAGATTTCATCCTATTTTCCGGTACGGCTTATTAACCGGAGGGTGGGGAGAGAGCCTTCTACTTTACTGTCCTATTCTTCCACTATAAACTGTCCCTGTCTAGTAGTATTAAATCCGGACCACTTAGTTGGGACCGCAAGGTCTGTGTGGTCTGAGTATCTGTGTAACTCTGTGTAACTCTCGCTCTCTCTCTCTCTCTAAATTTCATGCCGACCAGTGGTCGAAGAGAGTGGTGGGTGGGGAGAGAGCCTTCTGCTTTGCTATCCTTGCATTCCACTTTGTAGCAAATTCTATTTTAGCATTAAGTCCGGATTGCCTAGTAAGGACCGCAAGGTCTGTACAATCTGTGTAATGTATCTATGTAACTCTCTCTCTATGTAATTATCTACCTATCTATCTGTATATCTATTTATCTATGTATTTATCTATCTATCTTCCTATCAATTTATCGATTTCATCTCCTATTCTCTCTCCCCTCCTCTGTCCCTGTTGCACACCCTCAATGGTGCTTTATTTTCCGGGTCATCAGTTATCTCTAAGACCTTTCACCTTTACCGTCTGTGTGTTATTACTCACTCACTCTTTCTCTCACTCTCACTCTCTCTCTCTCTCTCTCTCTCTCTCTCTATATATATATATATATATATATATACCGGTATATAATATATATTTGTGGACAATTTTTCACATATACGACCTGTTCTACTTGGGACAAACAAACTTCCCTCAGAAAGTTGTAAACAGTTTTTTAGTAGAGCAGTTCAAGAAGAGAGTAGATAGTATTGTTCACACTCTGCAATGAGTGTAGTCCACTATATAAACAATCTCTCTCCTTTCACTTCGAGTATCTCCCCGAAATGGACCGCAAGGTCTTTGAGACACAAACTATTCCTTGTAACTCTCTCTGTTTGCGTGTTTGTCTGTGTGTCTGTCTGTTCCTCTCCCTACCCCCCCCCCCTCTCTTTTTCTCTCTCCCTCTCTGTCTGTTTTTTTTAACCCCTTCAGTAGCATGACGTCTTTCTACCTTTGATTCTGGCTAACAGTAGACGATTTACTGCAGTCTAAGAAGTCACTATGACACTATAAGAGGGTTTATTGTGATCGTAGTTACAGCTTTGAGTTGCATAGGTAGATTAAAAGCTAAAGAAAATCATCTAATGGTAACTAGCACATGATGAAAAGAACGTCATGGTGCTGAAGGGGTTAATATGTATGAAGGAGACAAAAAGCAGCCTGCCTGTAACGAGTGTCTCCCCCCAAATCAAAAGAGTCACAGAGAGCCGAACTCGAGGTACGTTGGGGTCAAAATTAATGGACATGAGAAGTTTAAGGGGAGATGGGCCGTTTTTTTGGTCATTAATACATGTATTCCTTTACTTCTTAGTTTCCTTGCCAGACCTTCATCAAGCTTAGACAAAAAAGCACTCCCTAGACCCCCCTTCAATATAAATTTGTAAATTTTTCGGTAGCAAAATGTCCCGCCCAAAGGCCGTTTCCTCTTAAAATGTCAGGCTCGCTATCGCTCGCCAGGGTAAAATAGACACCTAAATGGCACGAAATGTCTTAAAATTGACAACGAAATGAGGCGAAAGGTGTTAAAATCGTCAAACTAATGGACCAAACGTAATATAATCTCAAAACAAATGGGACTTAACCCGAGGGAGAAAGGGGACCAGAAAAACGGTCCATCCATCTCCCCTTAAAAGACATAGGATGAAGGAACGATTGATTGAGGGGGGGGGGGGGGAGTCTCTCTGTCTTACACCATCGATGAAAGCGTATTTCCATCTCCATTGTTTATCCTCCCACTTTATTATGTTTGGGTTTGCCTCTGTGTTTGTTCCTTCCCCCCCCCACACTCTCTCTCTCTCTCTATCTATCTATCTATCTATCTATCTATCTATCTATCTATCTATTCATTCAGCAATCCATCCATCTATCCATCCATCTATGTATCTATCTATCTATCTATCTATCTATATCTGTCTCCCCACCCTCACCCTCCCTCTCCTTGTTCCTGTCTCACCCCCTCAATGGTGTTTCACTTTGGGAGTCATCTTTTATCCAGCCCTCTCCACCACCACCACCAACACCACCAACAACTCACTCTCACTCTCTCTCTCTCTCTCTGTTCTGTATGTGTGTGTGTGTGTGTGTTCATGTGTTCTGTATGTCTATCTGTTTGTTTCTCTCTCTCTCTCTCTCTCTCTATGTTCATGTCTTTTCTCTCTCTCCATCTTTGCTTCTTCTCTTTCCTGGTCTATTTCTTCTTCTTCCTCCCCTCCTCCTCCTCCTCCTCCTCCTCCTTTTGCATGTTTCAGGACCTCCCAGTCTCATATATTATGCAAATCAAGACATTATCAAGCTCGTAATATTTCCAGTTTTACGTTTTTTTACTTACCGCCAACTACTTTCAACACCCTATGAGAACCAGCCTCGTCAGGAGCAAGGGGTCTGGTGTTGCTGAATTTATTTAGCTAAATTGTCAGTGTCGATTAATATAAACAATTATACTATATGATTGTTTTTGTCTATAGAAATACGGTACATGAAGTGGTCAGTCAGTCAGTCAGTAGCCCCTACTCTGTGCAACTCTCCAACCCAAGAGTAGAATGTTATTCTCAGTCTTTCTGTCTTGATAGCGTAATGCATAAGTGCGCGGAATTTCGATGTGAGTATCCTAGGTTCGTGTCCTTGGAGTGCCACATGTATTTGTTGATTTCATTAATTGAGTTTAGAAGTGAAGTTGGTTGATGGAAAAAAATATAATAATTCTATTCAACTGCTGAGCTCCGGAACTCTCTCCCAGAATCAGTATTTCCCTCTTCCTATGACTTAAATTGCTTCAAACTCCGTGTGTCCAGGCACTTTGGCTCGAACGTCCCTTGATTTTGGCCCCGTCACTCTTTCAACTCTAAGGGAGGCACTCGATACAGGCAGTTCTGCCTTTTGTCTCCCTCACTAACATAACAAAACAAAAACGGTGGTGTTAGCGACATATAGGTGGCCAGTTATTTCCTCAAGAGTCGCTAAACATGAGTCTCGTCACCAATTCCTTCACATAATACTCCGAAAATGTTG
Source organism: Paralithodes platypus (assembly GCA_032716605.1). Taxonomy (NCBI): domain Eukaryota; kingdom Metazoa; phylum Arthropoda; class Malacostraca; order Decapoda; family Lithodidae; genus Paralithodes; species Paralithodes platypus. The sequence continues at coordinate 53,701,889 of CM064518.1, forward strand.
ACAGAATATATAGATTGTTGTTGTTGTTGTTGTTGTTGTTGTTGTTGGTGGTGGTGGTGGTGGTGGTTGTGTTACTGTTATTATTGTTGTAGTTGTTGTTGTTGTAGTTGATTGTTGTTGTTAATGTTGGTATTTTAGTTGTTATTGTTGTTGTTATCGATGGGAGGTGGTGGTGGTGGGGGGTGCGGATACTTGATAACAAATATATGGCACTAAATGTATACTGTGTGACTCGTGCTACACCGTGATGAACGAGACAGGAGGCAGGAGGATCATGGTGATTGACTACCTCTATATATCATTTACAAATCCTTCATGGACACTACTGCTAAACATTCAATGTGCGCCACACCCAGGGAAACAAATAATAAAATAGATACTGTATATTATAATAGCTTCTCATTGATACTTTATGATAAATAATGTTCTCGTTCTCTCTCTCTCTCTCTCTCTCTCTCTCTCTCTCTCTCTCTCTCTCTCTCTCTCTCCTCTCTCTTTCTCTCTCACTCTTTCAGCTTCAGACAACACACTACCCCAGTCCAAAAAGTGCGAGCAGAGAGTAAAAGTACTAATGTACTTTCTTCAATCTGTTCTTTTTTAGAGAATATTACTATAATATTGATTAGACATGAAAGCAACGTTACAAATATATTCGCTTGACTATAATATTTTAAATAGGAACGGTAAATATAATACCGTAATAAAGGTTATTTTAAGTAGGAACGGTAAATATAATACCGTAATAAAGGTTATATTAAGTAGGAACGGTAAATATAATACCGTAATAAAGGTTATTTTAAGTAGGAACGGTAAATATAATACCGTAATAAAGGTTATTTTAAGTAGGAACGGTAAATATAATACCGTAATAAAGGTTATTTTAAGTAGGAACGGTAAATATAATACCGTAATAAAGGTTATTTTAAGTAGGAACGGTAAATATTATACCGTAATAAAGGTTATTTTAAGTAGGAACGGTAAATATTATACCGTAATAAAGGTTATTTTAAGTAGGAACGGTAAATATAATACCGTAATAAAGGTTATTTTAAGTAGGAACGGTAAATATAATACCGTAATAAAGGTTATTTTAAGTAGGAACGGTAAATATTATACCGTAATAAAGGTTATTTTAAGTAGGAACGGTAAATATAATACCGTAATAAAGGTTATTTCATTGACATGTTGACAGTCATTGCCACATTAACTAAGTCATCTTCAGCATCCTACGGACGAGTCATCAAAAGCTGTGCACATTCAAACACAGTTGCAAATTCGAACTCAAATGCACATTCGAACGCAGTTCAATTCCCATCCTGAGATAACCTACTGAAGGTCGAGAGATTACTTCATGGACAAAGTATCTGTTATCATTACCGGTGACGTATTTTCGTCATATTCTGGCAACTGTTAGACGATTTTCTTCAGGTTAGGAAGGATCTGTGGTACCTAACGAAGTTGGACGAAGGTTATGTTTTCACCTCCGATTGTTTGCTTGTTTGTTTGTATGTTTGTCTGAAACAAGATATCCCACAAAGATATAAACCGATTTTCACGAAATGTTATGGGCAAATAGGATATGCGACAAGGTAGAAGCGATTTAATTTAGGAGGCGATCCAGAACATATAGACCTGCGTAGGTGGGGGTAGGCACTTTACTGAGTGCCTCTCTAGCTTTATTTTGTTATTACCCATATTTTAAAAGTATATAATACAGTCATAGACTAGAAGTAGATCTGGACTGGACACGAAAATGGAACTTTGCAGTAAGAGACCCAAAATCGGTGAACGAACACCCAAGGTCGAACCTCAAAACCGCGAACATGTGAATGTTCGCGGTTTCGAGGTTCGAAATAGGGGGTTCGTTCTCCAATTTGGGTCCCTTACTGCAAAGTTACATTGTCGTGTCCAGTCCAGATATACTGTAGTCTATGATACAGTATATATATACAGTATATATACTGTATATATATATATATATATATATATATATATATATATATATATATATATATATATATATATGACTACAAATTAAATCCATTAGGTTGATAGAGAAGGGTGAAGACGTGCCTCGGAGCCTCTACATTATATTGTGAAACCTTCCCAGAAAATTGGCTCGGGGGGGGGGGGGGGGGGTACCTACTGAGGGAAAAACCTGTTTCAGATACTGCCTCGTTTAGAAAGCAAGGGAGAGAGAGATTCACATAGAGTTACATAGATACACAGACTGCATAGACCTTGTTATCCCTACTAGGCAATCCGGACTTAATGCTAACATAGAATTTGCTACAGAGTGGAGGGTAAGGATAACATAGCAGGAGGGAGAGAGAGAGAGAGAGAGAGAGAGAGAGAGAGAGAGAGAGAGAGAGAGAGAGAGAGAGAGAGAGAGAGAGAGAGAGAGAGAGAGAGAGAGAGAGAGAGAGAGAGAGAGAGGGTAGCTACTGAGGATAAAAGCTGTTCAGGTAATGCCTCGTTTAGATAAGAAGAAAGGAAGAATGATTGTAGAGTTACAAGGAATCGTTAGTACCTCAAAGACTGTGCGGTCCTTTCTGGGGACATACTCGAAGTGGAAAGAGAGAGTTTGTATAGTACAGGGGTACACTACACTCATTGCAGAATGTGTAAAATACTACTTAATATATACCGTATATACTGTATATATATATAAAGATAGAGAGAGAGAGAGTACAAAGGAGTACAAAGGAAATCAAGCAACAACAGGCTGCTTGTCCTCCAAAACACTGAGGATCAAGTGTCCAAACAGTGGTTTAGAGTGGGTAAGGGAACATTGGAAAGTGAAATACTGCCCTGGAACTAATGTCCATGGCAGGATTAGGAAGTTAGTAGGGGACAGATGGGTTAGTAACTGAGGGGGGGATAAAATAAAGTTACAAACGCAGTCAGTCGCGGGTTTGATGCAAGATATGTGTCTAGGCGAAGTTTAAAAGAATCAACGGTCAGAGAGAGAGAGAGAGAGAGAGAGAGAGAGAGAGAGAGACAGAGGGAGAGAGAAAGAGCGAGAGCGAGAGCGGAGAGATGAGAGAGAGAGAGAGAGAGAGAGAGAGAGAGAGAGGGGGGGGGGGGGGGGGGGAGTGAAGAACATGCTTCAACGTTTTGGGGATCGTTGTTACTAAAGTGTGTAGACCATATCAACCAGTAACTCTCAACCAGTAGACCATATCAACCATTACCTCTCAACCAGTAGACCAATTCAAGAAGTAGACCATTTCAACCAGTAGCTCCCAACCAGACCATATCAACCAGTACCTCTCAACCAGTAGACCATATCAACCAGTACCTCTCAACCAGTAACTCCCAACCAGACCATATCAACCAGTACCTCTCAACCAGTAGACCATATCAACCAGTACCTCTTAACCAGTAGCTCCCAACCAGACCATATCAACCAGTACCTCTCAACCAGTAGACCATATCAACCAGTACCTCTCAACCAGTAGACCATAAATTCAAGAAGTAGACCATTTCAACTAGTAGACCATTTCAACCAGTAGCTCCCAACCAGTAGACCATATCAACCAGTACCTCTCAACCAGTAGACCATATCAACCAGTACCTCTCAACCAGTAGACCATAAATTAAAAAAGTAGACCATTTCAACTAGTAGACCATTTCAACCAGTAGCTCCCAACCAGTAGACCATATCAACCAGTAGCTCTCAACCAGTAGACCATATCAACCAGTAGGGGAAACCAGTAGACCATTTCAAGAAGTAGACCATTTCAACCAATAGCTCCCAACCAGTAGACCATATCAACCAGTGAACTATTTCAACCAGTAGACCATAACAAGCAGTAGGGGAAACCAGAATTAGACCATTTTAAGAAGTAGTACCTATCAACCAGTAGCTCTGTACCATTAGGCCATATCAACCAGTGTAGCTCTCAACCATTACACCATTTTAACCCCAGTACCTATCAACCAGTAGCTCTGTACCATTAGGCCATATCAACCAGTAGCTCTCAAACACTATAAACTATTTCTCCTCCAGTAATCAAAGGGTTAGTTTTCACAGCACCGTCTTTGTCCTTCAGTAATTTCCTCTTTACTTGCACACTCCTGTTATCCAAGGCCTATTTTCTAAGCTTCAATATCACATAGTTGAGTATTTCAACATCTGGCTAACATTGGACGATTTTATTCAGTTTATAAAGTACACTCGGGTACCATAGTCTCTCGCCCACTCATAAGAATGCATGGACCCCCCCCCCCCCTACGTCTTTCTCTATGCAATTATAACCATCTGGATTTATTCTTAAAATTATGTACACATAAACAATAATGATACACTTATAAAGTGTTTCGCCTATTATATTGTGCTACCTTTAACACGCAAATGATGGAAACACTTCTTATATGTATCATTTCCCTACAGTTAAGTATTCAATCGTAAGCATAAGTACGTAATAATCGTTTTTGTGTAACACTTTGATCATTGAACACAATAATGATGAAGATCATAAATGTGTTCGGTACGAAATGCCAAATCAGCAAGTCTTTTTTTTAAATGATACAGATAATAAATGTATTCGGTAGGCTACTGAATACAACATCACTGAGGCTTTTAAAAATAGGCTCAAAATCATACTATCAGAATGTGTGCAAGTTTTGCTACAGCTTCGTGTTCTATTCTGCAAGCAAAAATGTGAGTGTATTGTGAACCTGTAACTATGTTTGATTTGGGAGTATTTTGATATTTAACATTTTGATTGTATACATAAGATTTTTTTTTGTCAGAGATCGGACACTACGGGTATATTTAGTATAAGTGTCTAAAAGCAACTTTAAAAAGGTTAGTGAACAAACAGTGCATCAGAAGAAGAAAACCCTCACTAGTTTAAACATTGAAACAATAAAGTGCTCCTCCTCATAATTATGGTGTCTATAATCAGAAACCAAAAAGCTTGAACATATTGCAGAATTAGTAAAGTAGTAGGTACGTGATTAGTCTGTTAGAATATTAAACTTAACCATGATAGAAACAGAAAACAGCTTCAAGTTTCTCGTGCAAGGGAATCTTACCGGTATATTTTTTTTATAGAATTAGATACATTAGCTATGGTAGAAAGCTTAACGATATAGTCAAGCTTTGGTAAACATTAAGGGGAGGTATTTAGTTTATTCCCTAGACCTCCATCAAGCTAAAAATTATACCCCTTTGAGTCCCTTTCAAGATAAATTTGTACATTTTTCGATAGAAAAATTTCCCGGCCGAAGGCCGGTTCCTCTTAAATTACAGGCTCGCTATCGCTCGCCAGGATAAAATCGACACCTGAATGGCACGAAAGGTATTATTATGGGGTGAAAGATCTTAAAATTGCTAAACTAATGGGGCGAACGTTTTATAATATCAAAAGCAATGGGACTAAACATGAGGGAGAAAGGGGCCAAGAAAAAAATCCCTCAAGTGGAGATCTCCCCTTAAGTAGGACCAGTACTCGACATGTTTGCCAAGGTAGAAAGTATAACAATATAATAAAACATTTGTAAACAATAAATAGTAGCAGCAGCAGCATTCGATATGTTTGCTAAGGTAGACAGTTTAAATTAAATATATAGTGACCCTTTGGTAAACATCAAGCAGGACCAGCATTCCATAAGTTTGCTAAGGTAGAAAGGTTAACAGTATAATTAGATAAAGGGAAATGTATAATAGTTACCAAGTTATCTCACAACGATAGTATTAAGCCATTCACTGCGGAAGGCCATTCGTAACCTTAATAATATCTTCTCGAGTTAGTCGTATACACGAAATTTAGGCATAATTATACTGGAACACTTATCTGTGGTAGCTTTAAATCTCTTTGACGATGAGACGCCTTTCCTAAACTAAACTAAATTGTCAAATGCCAACAAGAATATAATGAGAAACAGATGTCACCCTGCTGAAATTGGCTAAAAAGAATATAATCGTAAGCTAAGACTTTTGCATTAATAGTGCCTGCCTTTGATACGCTTTGCCTATAGATCTAAAAGTAAAATATTAGTTAGCAAAGCAATAGAGGCGCTAGAAAATCCCTGTACTGCTGATAATGTAATACAGCCTAGAGCATAAATGGCGAGGCACTCATCTGAAGCAGTATCGAACGTGAACGAGACGAGACGATTCATTATTAGCCCGATGATTCAGAATGTGGGTATAAAGGTTCAAAAATTTGAACTTAAGTGAATCAAACAATAGCAATTTAACAGCAATAAACAAGTACTAGACAAAACTAAACGGATTTAATAGTGTTTTTTATGTTCGATAAAGATAGAAAGTTACATAAGATTACTAAAACAGTGTACTAAATGTAGAAAGTTTAAGAAAAATTACAAGAACGATTTAATAGTATATATCAAGTTGCTAAAGAGAGTTAGAGAGAGAGGGCAAGAAAAACTGTGAACAAAACTCAAATATGTCTGTAGAATGGCAATGCTTGAAGATTTATGGAACAAGGATCATTTACGATAATATACGGTATCAAATAGAACTAAACGGAATAAATAATACTGCATACATTCGCAAAATATAGAAACTTCAAACTTCATGGATATAATTGTCAAGTTCGCGAAACAGTGAGAACATTTGCTGAACGTAGAAAGTTCAAGAAATACGGAAAGAACAGTTTGAGAAAGACAGAAAGATACTTCAAAGTTTTAATAACACTACCCTAATTCGCTAGCTATCGTCATATTCATTGTAGCCCCGTAGAAATCCCGCAGAACTAAAAAAAAACATTGCGTCATATTCGTTGTAGCCCCGTAGGAATCCCAAGAAACTCAAGAAAGCTGTCACGTCATATTCGTTGTAGGAATCTCGCAAAACTAAAGAAACCCATCGCGTCCAAACGTCCAGTAGGTTTACCCAAAGATCTGCGAGTGAAGTAGGTTAAAAAGTTATATCCCGGGGCCCAAGGACCTGAAAGTGGTGAACCCACACCCTATCTTGGGATTTACATTCACTTACATAGATAAACTGACCACACGAATCTTACGATCCAAACAAGGTGGTCAGGACTGAATTCTAGTAGAGACACCAGAACCCCAAATATAGAAAAGAGAAAGACAAGATAGAACAGAAGACATAGCTTCCTGAAACACTACTGAAGATACAACTCCGAGATGGCAGTGAAGGAGCCTGGTCTGCGTGCCCTGCCGGACCATCTACTGAGCCACATCATCCACAACCTCCAGGCTCTACCCAATGAGACCGTCGACTTCAGTAAACCTCACCTTCGACAGACATTAAAGGTAAATGAGGGATTGCAATATTAATCTTAGTTGAGTATTTTTAAAGTCACATATACAAGCAGAAAGCATAGGCTGTGGTACAGTATAATACTTTCCATACTGATGGAAACCTGAAACTGGTTGCCTATAACTTTGCAGTCATTTTAAACCAGTGTAGAGCTCGCTGGGTTGAGTATTTTCAGCAGATGCACAATACATTCCCCCCAGCAGAAAACTTCAACCAGTAAAGGCCAGTTACAAGCGTAACTCTCCAATAAGCATAGACCCACCCTCAGTGGTGGAAATAAAGGAAGTTATGGCTATGCTGACGACACATGGTATCTGAATTGACTACAACTTCAATCAAATATTGATCATTTGAATTTAAGTCGGAGAGAGTGGTCTTGATTGTACTTTTAACTATTTCTACAGGGTGTGTTTCCAGCGGCCCTGGTTCTATACGGACTCCTGATGGTGGCGGGTGTGGCAGCCAATGCATACATGATCATACAAATCCTCCGTCGCCGCCACCGTCACCGCCGCCAAAAGAAGGATCCAGTGAGCCCCTATCTGCTGAACATTGGGGCCTGTAACCTGCTGATGAGCCTGGTCCTGCTGCCGTTATCCCTGGCGATACTCCTGGTACAGAACTGGGTCTTCGGCAGCTTCCTCTGTTACTTCCTTCCTATGCTACAGGTCAGATGGTGTCTTTGTTCATGTTATTGTTACTATTACTAGTAGTCATATTTGTTGTTTAAGTATCAGGCACGATGAAGTGAGAGACTTAACGGCGAACAGGTGTGTCATGATGTGTGGGGCAAACCAACAATCATCTCCTTGAATGTTGAGATCTTGGAGCACAGGACGACAACCACATCACAAGGAGTATGGGTTGCTGGCAGTGCAAGAGGCTTCTAAACAAGAGGGCATAAGAATATTGGACCCAATGGCCAATATACCCTATACCAAATACGTAGGCCAAAACTCTTACAAACAACTAGAGCAATATTTCTACCATTTGGGAAGGGTCACCAGGCAATAGGTGTGGAAACTTTCAGTTCATTGGCTCTAGCCGTTTTTAAGTTACAGAGGTTAGGGTTCGCGATTTCTGGCCTACCAATTTAGAACAGGGTATAGCTACAGCAAGCTATCTCTGGAGGCTGCACACAAGAGGAACAAGCAAGGAAAAATCAGGTCATATTGGCGAAGGATCCAACAGATTCAACAGGTCAGCTTTACCCCACTTGTCTTCACAATATCTGGAGGGAAGGGACTCAGGGCTAAGTGGAAGCAACAGCCTAGGAGGAATCAAGTATTGACCTAGATGGTAGTACCAGAACAGCGATGCTATGTCTAAGGGGAACAATACTGTCTGCACTGAAACCAAAAAAAGTCACAGACATGGATTATGAGGCAACAGTGGCAGAAAGGGGTTGAGGTCACATAGTATACCGGTACTCGTATAGTCAATGAATAAATTAGTATGATATAATTGTAACTGAGACAGGATAAATAAAGGAGAAGGATGGCTGGGGGGCAACAGTTACTGGAGTGATTGTATTATGAAAACATCTATCTATCTATCTATATGCTCAGGCCCAATCCCCATTTTAATCTTTAATTTAATGGAGGTTTTTATTCAGATTATATTTTGTGTATTGGATATACGGCTTTTCGTAACACAATGGCAGCACATCATGGAGGTGGGGGAAAAATATATTATACCCATTAATTTGACAAAACGATATTTATTGCTAACATATATTTTCTTTCTAGGGTATAATTTAGAGAGAGAGAGAGAGAGAGAGAGAGAGAGAGAGAGAGAGAGAGAGAGAGAGAGAGAGAGAGAGAGAGAGAGAGAGAGAGAGAGAGAGAGAGAGAGAGAGAAAGAAAGAGACAGAGAGAGAGTTATGCAGATTAACGTTCAGGACATTAATAGTTGTGAAAGCTAATTAAAGAGATTAGTGGGATTTTAATTTAGGCCATTGTTTGTGATGGAAGAGGGTTATAATAATGCTTGGCTAAATTATTAAGGTCGTTAAGGGGGGATGGTTCATTTTTTGGTCCTTTTCTTCATTTATTTATGATTTTTCTAGTTTAAAAAAAAAAAAAACAGGATCCCCCTTCAAGATATAGGTAGTTGTATATTTTTCGGTAGAAATTTTTCCAGGCCAAAGGCCAGTGCCTCCTAAATTGCACCTAAATGACACAAAGTTTTAATATTGACAAATAAAAGGTGCGAAAGGTCTTAAAATCGCCAAACTAATGAGCTGAACATATATTATGGGACTAAACATGAGGGAGAAGGGTGTCCATAAAAAACAACCACCCCCCCATTAAGGTTTGTTAACACCAATAAGTTCTGGCGTTGTATTAGGTACCGGTAACTTGACAATACCGATGTAAAAGTTTGAATTATAAGGCATTGATTAAATATTGCCTTGCCAATTAACCCCTTCTGTACCATGGCATCGTTTTCATTAAATAGTGTACATCATTCTCTGTTTATTTTGTTTTAAGGGGGATAGTTCACTTTTTGGGCGATTTTTGCATGTATTCATTATTTTTCTAGTTTACTCCCTAGACCTCCATCAAATTAAAAAAAAAAAAAAAAAAAAAAATCCATTAGATCCCCCTTCTAGATTAATTTGTAAAAAAAATCGGTAGAAAAATTTCCCGGCCGAAGGCCGATTCTTTCAACATTACAGGCTCACTATCGTTCGCCAGGGAAAAAATTGACACCTAAATAGCACGAAAGGTCTAACTATTGACGAAGAAATGGAGCGAAAGGTCTTAAAATCGACTAACTAATGGGGCAAACATCTTAACATCTGAAAATTAATGGGGCTAAACATGAGGCAAAAAGTGGTCCAGAAAACCGGCCCATTACCCCTTAAAATGTTTTAGAGTTATGCATTATAGTGGTACTTATACCTGGATAACAAACACCATCTGAGGAAGAAGAGCACTTTATTGACAACGTTTCGCAGATAGCTTTATCAGGTCACTAACAAATACTCTCTCTCTCTCTCTCTCTCTCTCTCTCTCTCTCTCTCTCCACCCGGGATTCGCACCTGGGTTACCACATAGAGATCTTAAACACTCATTCTCTCTCTCTCTCGCTCTCTCTACCCGGGATTCGCACCTGGGTTACCACATAGAGATCTTAAACACTCTCTCTCTCTCTCTCTCTCTCTCTCTCTCTCTCTCTCTCTCTCTCTCTCTCTCTCTCTCTCTCTCTCTCTCTCTCCACCCGGGATTCGCACCTGGGTTACCACATACAGATCTTAAACACTCTCTCTCTCTCTCTCTCTCTCTCCACCCGGGATTCGCACCTGGGTTACCACATACAGATCTTAAACACTCTCTCTCTCTCTCTCTCCACCCGGGATTCGCACCTGGGTTACCACATACAGATCTGAAACACACTCTCTCTCTCTCTCCACCCGGGATTCGCACCTGGGTTACCACATACAGATCTGAAACACTCTCTCTCTCTCTCTCTCTCTCTCTCTCTCTCCACCCGGGATTCGCACCTGGGTTACCACATACAGATCTGAAACACACTCTCTCTCTCTCTCTCTCTCTCTCCACCCGGGATTCGCACCTGGGTTACCACATACAGATCTTAAACACTCTCTCTCTCTCTCTCTCTCTCTCCACCCGGGATTCGCACCTGGGTTACCACATACAGATCTTAAACACTCTCTCTCTCTCTCTCTCCACCCGGGATTCGCACCTGGGTTACCACATACAGATCTTAAACACTCTCTCTCTCTCTCTCTCCACCCGGGATTCGCACCTGGGTTACCACATACAGATCTTAAACACTCTCTCTCTCTCTCTCTCTCCACCCGGGATTCGCACCTGGGTTACCACATACAGATCTTAAACACTCTCTCTCTCTCCACCCGGGATTCGCACCTGGGTTACCACATACAGATCTTAAACACTCTCTCTCTCTCTCTCTCCACCCGGGATTCGCACCTGGGTTACCACATACAGATCTTAAACACTCTCTCTCTCTCTCTCTCCACCCGGGATTCGCACCTGGGTTACCACATACAGATCTTAAACACTCTCTCTCTCTCTCTCTCTCCACCCGGGATTCGCACCTGGGTTACCACATACAGATCTTAAACACTCTCTCTCTCTCCACCCGGGATTCGCACCTGGGTTACCACATACAGATCTTAAACACTCTAACCATTACACCACCAAGACCGTTCCAAGGGTAAGTACATGACTACGATTTTATATCCATTTATGTAATACTGGATATCAAGCTTAATAATGTACTCAGACCCAATTGCACACTGAATAACGTAATGTTTAAGGGGGTATAGTACTCGGTTTTTCTGGACCCCCTTCTCCATAATGTTTAGCATGTTAATTTTGCCTTCCGTTAGTTTGGCGATTTTGATACATTTCGCCCCATTTCTTTGTCAATATTTAGACCTTTCGTGCCATTTAGGTGCCGATTTGTTCCTGGCGAGCGTTAGCGAGCCTGTTATTTTAGAAGGGACCGGCCTTCGGCCGAAACATTTTTCTACCGAAAAATGTACACATTTATCTGGAAAAGGGGTCTAGGGGGTATTTTCTTAAGCTTCATGGAGGTCTAGCGAGAAAACTAAAAACAAATGACTAAATAAATATATGGACCAAAAAACAAGCACTACCCCCTTAAGTGAAAGGAACGACTATAAGGCACCTCTCCTAATACTCATCATATTGAACCATATACTATTATGAAAAAAGAAACAAAAAACAAACAAAAAACACATAAACGATGAATTTTGCTGAGAGTGGGTCTTGAAATATCCGTAACCCGACGCAGATTTCGTACACGAATTACGGCCTGGTTTATGTTCGTTCTCAGTTTCAGTGGTGCTAACGACCCCAATATTTAACGGCAACATAGTATCCTCGTTCGTTTAAAACAATGGCCTAATTAAAATGGCTGTAAAGTAGTAAACTCTTTAATTGGGTTTGTGCAACTAATGTGGCGCGCGTTATTCAGTGTAGCTCTAATCTCGCGACCCAACAAACCCGGTCATATCTCTGGCCAGGAGAGGGGGAAAAGTTTGGTGCTGATGAACGTGGACCCCCTGATACCCCCCCCCCCCCCAAATTACCAGGAAAAGGGGAGGGGGGATACGAGGAGGAAGGGGGGGGGGGGTAACAGGGGGAAGGGGAGCCTAGTATTAATTATCTTGTAATTGAATTTAACAGTATCTAGTCCGACGTCTTATTGGTTATTAGGATATTTGGCTTCATTATTATTGAGGATTTTGCTTGCTTTTGCCATTATCGAGCAATTTGTTTTGTTTGTCCCACATAGAAAAAAAAAAGGCAATAAAAAACGCCTTCGCAGACTTCCTTTCAACTAATATAATTCCCACCCAGACCGCCTTCACGCTCGGTATGTACACATTTCGAGAGCAAAATGCACAGGCCGTAGACAGATTTCTTCTACATTAAAAGTTCGCTATTGCTCGCTCAGAAAACAAAAAATCGACACCTGAATGGAGTAATGCGCGTTATTATGCCCAAACTAATAGGGTGAAACATCTTAAAATCTTCAACTAATGGAGTAAAAAAATAGCCTCAACCCTTTCAGTACTGGTGATGACGTCTTTTTTATTTGATTTCGGCTACATTTATAAGGTTTCATGAAGCTTAGAAAGGATATATGGTATACCGGTAGCTAAAAGGATGAATTGAGAAAGTCTGTAGCGTTATAACTGGTAGACGTCCATCATAAGCTGAATATCATCGTCTCATAGTTACCAGAATTTAATATAAAAATATGTCCGGTACTGAATGGGTTAACCAAGTGACTTGATAATTCTTGTGTAAGAGAGAGAGAGAGAGAGAGAATGCCTTATATCACTGGGCACCCTTGATAATTCACACATTATCCTAAATATCATCTGATTCACGATACGGGAATAAATAATGTACTGGCGTTGAATGGTCAGCCATGGGCTTAATCAGATAGGCTAGGCTGCTTAATATAACTAAGCTTTAAATTAATTAACACACACACACGCACCCACGCGCCTTGTGCTGACTGCGAGGTCAAGGGTTCAAGTGTCCCAGAATCCTAAAGGTTTATCTTGGCTATGCCGATGGAGAGGATTACCGTATATCATGGTCCCTCCTGTAAATTTAGTCTCACAGTCAACAATAAACCGGCAATTATTATTATTTAATCATACACAAGTATAGTTAATCATAATTATACACGCACATACTCAATTGTACACACACACATATTTACATACATACATACATACATACATGCATACAGACAGAATACAAAACACACATGCATACATAACACTTCACAGACACAACATAACACATAGGATACATACACACACACTCAATTACACACGGCAAAGTCAAAGGAAGCAATATACGTACATGAAAGAGAAGAGACGCACATGAAAGATGAAAATAGACGCACATGAAAGAGTCCAACGAAACAGGGGGGGCAAGACACGATATATAACACACACACACACACACACACACACACACACACACACACACACACACACACACACACACACACACACACACACACACACACACACACACACACACACACACACACATTCCCGTGGCGTAACTGATAGCCCGTCTGGCTCACAACCAGAAGGTCCCGGGTTCGAGACCCGGGCGGGGAAGAGACATTTGGGCAAGTCTCCTAACGGAGTAGCCTCTGTTCACCTAGCAGTATAAATAGGAACCTGGTATAAGTGGACGAAGTTGTGACGTCCCATCTGGGGTTGATGATCGGTTACAAGGTGAGATGGGTATCTTACTGGTCAACCTAAGCTACTGGTCAACCTAAGCCTTCGGGTGAGACTGGTACCGTAGTGAGAATGGTACCATACAGATTAAGCCTAAGCCTTCGTTTCCAGATATCGCCAATTGGCTAAAATACAGACTACACACACATCCACAGCCATTCCAACGATACATACACACTTAACATGCATTTCACGCAATACATTCCTAGCTAAGGAGGCGCGATAATAATGAGCTTAGCTTGCATTGCGTGGATTCCCCTTGACGAACAAGCAAGTGAATACACACACACACTCATTCATACACAATTCGTACATAAAACACTTACACACGCGCAAACACACAAGACAACACACACACACACACACACACACACACACACACACACACACACACACACACACACACACACACACACACACACACACACACACACCATACATACATACACTCGCATCCATAAACACACATAACACAAAGGAACAGTGGTGATGGGCTGATCTATCAGAGTGAGAGTTGAGCATTCTCTGCCATACCCATAGCTTACTCTGACTGTTCCTTTCGCTTATATATTTTCTAGATCTCAAGTGGCGGCGTCTCTTCTGTGGATTGACCTCTCTACTGCCAACCTAAAGGCTGGCAGACTGGGAGCCAAAGCGTCACATTTTTCCTTTGCCCCTCAACTTTCCCTTCATAATTGTTAAGGGGCACAGGGCCCTGGGTGGGGCTTTGGTGTCCCAGGCGTTTCCGCACCCTCCTCAGCCCGTCGCCTCAGACTCTCTCAGACCGCCAGTATGGCTTCCTTAAGGGCCACTCTACTGGTTATCTTCTTTCTTATCTTACTAACTCTTGGTCATCCTCCATTCGGGACTTCGGTGAAACTTTTTCGGTTGAGCTAGACATATCGAAGGCCTTCGATAAGAGTCTGGCACAAATCCCTTATTTCCAAACTACCCTCCTATGGTTTCCATCCTCCATCTGTGCCTTGTCTCCAATTTCCTTTCCGGCTATTCCATAGTTGTGGTTGTGGACGGCCACCGTTCACTTCCTCAACCTATCAACTCCGGTGTTCCTCAGGGTTCTGTCCTATCTCCAATTATCTTCCAATTATTCATTAACGACCTTCTTAACTGCACCTCCAGCCCTCGACCTCGACCTCGAGCCCTGTCGACTCTACATTACAATATTCAACTAGCCTTCCACAACACCATTAACAGCAGGAACTCCAAAACTCACATAAGGAGGCCATAAAGCACCTATCTTTTGATATCTCTACTATCTCTAATTGGGGCAGAGAAAACCTTGTTACTTTCAATGCTTCCAAAACTCAATTTCTCGATCTGTCTACTCGTCGCCCCGTTCCAGAAAACTATGACCTATTCTTCAACAACATACAAATTTACCCTTCATCTTCTCTTAATAGTCTTGGTGTCTGTTTTTTTCTGATCTCTCTTGGAAAGATCATATCACCACTCTTGCTAAAACAGCTTCCCAGAAGCTGGGTGTGCTCAACCGCCTCCAGGGGTTCTTTACCCCTGCGCAGCTTCTTGCTCTGTACAGGGACACAGTGCGTACATGTATAGAGTATTATTCACATGTGTGGGGAGGATCCTCTCCCACAGCACTTCTAGACAAAGTAGAAAAGAAAGTCTTCCGTCTCATTAACTCATATCCACTAACAAATTATCTGCAGTCTCTCTCTCTCTTCGCCGCAATGTTGCATCTATCTCACTATTCTACCTCTATTTAGGGGAGGTGTGGTGGAGTGGTCATGCCACTGGATTGGTAATCCAATGGACCCGGGTTCAAATCCCGATATGTCAATGGGAAGATATTATTGGGATTGAATTTGTGCTGTACCTAGTATCAGTGCATTACCACAAAGCCCACCGAAATGCCAAAAAAATACCCTCGTTGTTCCCTGATTAAATAACACTGTATGAATATTCCCATATTCAAAATATGTTACAGGGGGACAATGCCTAGTGAGTTCACTGCTCAATAGGTGGCGTTCTGAGAGTGAGGGTCTGAGTCTGGAGGGTGAGACGGTGAAGCACTTGAGCGAAGCAACCGGCCGCTTCAGAGATGGAGCTGCTTCGAGCCATGATGGATGCTTCGCATGTCTCACTCCCCAGACTGGAACAAGACCTCACGGGCTTCACCGTGTTGGGCGGTGGAATGTACAGGCTCTCAGCCTATGCCCGAGAGGGAGTAGTTGGAATATAGAAAAAAAAAAAAAAAAAAAAAATTACAATAATCAGTGTTCCTCAGAGCTCTCTCAGTGTATGCCATCCCCTCTTCGTAGAGCACGTAGCACCCATCTTGCAATACAATCACACCCCTACTCTGTGCAATTCTCCAACCTATGAGTGAAATGTTATTCTCAATCTTTCTTCTATTCAACAACTGAGCTCTGGAACTCTCCCCCAGAATCAGTATTTCCCTCTTCCTACGACTTAAATTGTTTCTAACTCTGTGTGTCCAGGCATTTTGCTCGAACGTCCCTTGATTTTGGCCCTGTCACTCTTTCAACTCTGGGGGAGGCACTCGCCACAGGCAGTTCTGCCTTTTGTCTCCCTCACTCACATAGGCAAAACAAACAAAAACAAAACACACACACACACATACAGTACACAACGAAACTGGGAGCCAAGAGACGATATATTGCATACACACAAATACACATACACAGGCACAGCAGAACACAAAGAGACAGGCCAAGTGTCGCGAAAAATACAAAAACACCGAGCCAAAGAATTGCAAAAACAAGAGAGAGAGAGAGAGTGAGTGAGAGAGAGGAAGACAGAGTGTGTGAGAGGAAGGCTCGAGAGAAGCAGACGGAGGTGTATTGGAATAAATCACCCGGCAAATGGAACAAGACACACCAGCACTTACGTCTCAGTCAAGTTTTATTTATATATATATATATATATATATATATATATATTAGGAATTGACCTTTTGCTAGTTTCGTTCTTTAACCCCTTATTGGCGGGGCCCAACTTAAGGCGGTCTAGAGAATAAAGGACAATGTGGCGGGGACCGCCTTAAGTTGGTAGCAATTTTGAGCACATAATTGGCTCTGAGAGAGTCCGAGCGGTGGGAGGAGCGTAGGTTGACTCTGACCGTTCGGCACGGCTCCCGCGCCAGCACTGCGCCCACCTCCACACACATCCACACTCACTACCTCGCTAGACAGGGAATTATGTAAGGAAATTACCGTATTTTTGCGATTTTTCCTTCGTGTTGCACGATCGTTGCAAGAGAACCAGTGGTCGTAGAAGGATGGTTCTGGTGTCATTGGAAAGCTCAATTATCGCCCTTTCACGGATACATAATTGTATTACGCTCTGGCTCTTGTTTATGCATGAAAAAGAGCACGGAAATAAGCTCGTTTAGGGTAAAACCACCCGCTTGGCAGGTAGTAGAAGTTACTGACCTAGCCGCTCGTGGAGTGTTAAGGAAGTTGGAGCTATAGACATCGATATTTAGTAGAATTACCAGCTATAATATGGTTGTAGTCAGTAGTACATTTATGTATACATAAAACCAAATTCATCTTACTCTCTGCCCAACAGAAACTTACATTATTATTGCATTTCTGTTTAATATAAATGTTTATAGCTCCAACTTTCTTATAACTTGAAATTCGCAAATGGTAAATTTAGTCTCTTTATATTGTGCTATGATCCCTAGGGAGCGGGGGTCAGGCGCCAGTTGGACTAGATAATAGTCTGTCAGGCACCCGGCCCGGGGCGCCATTATATATATAGGAAGGACCCTGCCTGGAAGTATGTGGGCGGGCATTGTGGTGTAGTTCCGCTGCGTTTCTGCCTGCTGTGACCGGAACCTCTCCGGGAGATCTGGGACCTGGCAACCTTTTGCTGGAGACCCCTCAAGGTCATTGGTCTGTGGGTCTTCTGGGTGACCTGGATGTGTGTGAATTTTCGATATATTTTGTTTTGTTGATTCTTTTCGGGCTCTGTCTCGAGTCAGCCACCCTCAGCTGTAGAGTGTGTGCCTGAGTATATGCATACATAAATACATACATACATGATCCCTATTCACCAGTGTGTCAAACCGAAACAATTTTGTTTGAAGATTAGAATGGATATGAAAAGGATTACAAGAAAAACAACAGGAAAGAGCATTGTGAGCCATTTCATCATTTCCTGAGACATAATTTGAATTATAAACCCTACTTTTATCTTGACATATACAATAATAATTACTAAACATAATGGACTCAGTGTTCGTGTGACACCCTGCTATTCACACTCAGATAATAATATATCTAAGTCAATTGGTAGAATAGTTGACTTATAGTAGTTTACTATAGTGAAGATTTGGTGTTTCTATTGTTTAATATTAGTCATTCGTACTTAACCTATATAATTATTATCTTGAATAGTCATAGGTAGGATATACATAGAGTTGACTAATTCAAGTGTAATCTGTACCGGTATGTAGTTTTGAGTCTGGAATGTAGTACTAGTATATTATAATAATAATAATAATAATTTATTATTAGTACCGTAGTAGTAGTATTAAAAATCCAAGACAAGAATAGAAGTAGTAGTAGTAGTAGTAGTAGTAGTAGTAGTAGTAGTAGTACGGTAATAGTAAAGAAAGTCGATGAATAAATATAATAATAAAATGTAATAAAATATTGATAAAGAGAGAGAGAGAGAGAGAGAGAGAGAGAGAGAGAGAGAGAGAGAGAGAGAGAGAGAGAGAGAGAGAGAGGGGGGGGGGGGGTTGGAGGGGGGAGTGAAGTGGAAAGAAATAAAGAAAATGAAAATGAGAAAACTAAAGAAAAACAAGAGGGAACTAGACTAGTTGGCGGAGATCCAAATTCATGCGCCTGTTTGCTTTTGAGCCAAGATGAAAACAAAGAATATAATAAAAGAAGAAGAGGAGAGGAAGAAAAGGAGGCGGAGGAGGAAGATGAAGGAGATGGAGAAGGAGAGGAAGGCAGAAGAAGAGGAAGGAAGAGGTGCAGGAGAAGACGAATGAAGAGAGGGAAATAGAGAACTAACTATAACAAGCCCAAAGAAAAAGGAGAAAAGGAGAAAGATAAATGAGGGGGGACTGGACTGGACTGGACTATATGGCTCAGATCCAAAAATCTTGTGCCAGTTTGGTTTTCTGGGGAGAGCGCTTGTATGGAAATTACGAGAGAGAA
Organism: Paralithodes platypus; assembly: GCA_032716605.1. Taxonomy (NCBI): domain Eukaryota; kingdom Metazoa; phylum Arthropoda; class Malacostraca; order Decapoda; family Lithodidae; genus Paralithodes; species Paralithodes platypus. The sequence goes on from CM064518.1 coordinate 53,721,126, forward strand.
AGGTGAAAAATAGTAGAACGGAAGGAAGAGATATAGCAAAGAAGAAAGGGGGAAGGAGGAGGGGGAGAAGAAAGAGAAGGAGACGAGGAGGACAGAAGAAACAGGAAAATAAGAAGAGGGAGGACAACAAGAAAACGGAAAAGAAGAATAAGAAGACAGAAGAAGAAAGGGAGGACAAGAAGAAGAAGAAGAAAGGGGAGGAGAAGCAAGAGAAGACGAAGAAGAAGAAAGGGTAAGAGAAGCAAGAGAAGAAGAAGAAAGAGGAGCAGTAGCACAACACTTATTGGAGAACTATTTACAACTTCTCAGGGAAGTTTCACTATTCCAGGTAGAACTGATCTCATATGTGATAAAGTTTTCACATAGACTATTGCTGAACCTTTATAATTACGTACAACTTCCAGCCAGGGATGCCAGTTGTAAGAGAGAGAGAGAGAGAGAGAGAGAGTCATAATTAGTTAAATAGTACCGGTATGTTGAAAATTGTTTACAATAAATATGTAAGCTACTAACTATATGTGTACGGAATTCTACGTACCGTACACACCTCTCTCTCTCTCTCTCTCTCTCTCTCTCAGACTCAGAGCACCATCTGTCATAGCGGCATCAGCAAGCAGTCACACAAAACACCGGAAGCATAGACTAAATCATTTCTCATATGGAAAAGGTTTCTTCTTCTATGCTCGCACAGACAGGCACAAACACACACAAACACACACTCTCTCTCTCTCTGCACCATCAGTCATAGTGGCAGCAAGCACCCACACAAGATCTAGAGATCAAGAACAGAATTTCCCACTCCATATCCCTGCTTGTCATAAGAGGCGACTAAAAGGGGCTGGCCTGACCGTCGGCGGACTATCTTTCAGGACCGTGACAGAAACCGATAGTCTCAAAATTACCCTCAAAAGGCAGGCTGCCCTCCAACCTTGATCCTTTCAGGGCAGTGGTGAAGAAAAGTGCCGCCCCACCACTTAGCAGTGGAGGTAAGATCGTTAGGGGTCCACAGCATAGATTGTGGGGGCGAAATGTCTCATCCGTATACACCCCCAATGCGGTCCAACCTTCGGTGTGCTTGATTTAGGTGCATCGTTGTGAAGAAGAGAGGTTAAGAGTTGCTTACAACTTCACTGCCAGGTTCATCTGCGTTGTGAGGACTCCCAAAACAGGATAGCTTCACCATGGAGGGCGTGGAAGCCTGACCAGGCTGCCGGAGGTGTTATGAAGGGCTGGCCTATGAATTATTATTCAGCTGGGTGATACAGAACAACAACAAAAACACTACAGTTTCAATCTTACTACCTCTACTGGCTCCAACATCTAGTACGATACCTCCTCCTTTCCCATATACAGTATACCGGTATTGCTTGTGAATATTTTATTTACATACTTTATAGGCCTATATATATATATATATATATATATATATATATATATATATATATATATATATATATATATATATATATATATATATATATATATATATATATATATATATATATATATATATATATGGAGAGAGAGAGAGTGGAGAAGGCGGTGGGGGGGGGGGGGGGGGGAGAGAGAGAGCTAGGGGTAAACTTAAGAAATACGTGAGGAAATGCCTGGGTAACTCTGGCGCAGAGGGGATAATGGAATATGTCCCCTCCGTCCCAACGCTCCACTGAATTGAAAACCACGGACGTAAATATGGCTTCTTTCCTCTGCAGGGACTGGCACACGGGAGACTATACCCTGTTCCAATTAGTTAGGCTGGAAATTGTGAATACTAACCTTTGTAACTAAAAAAAGGGTTAGAGCAAATTGGCTGCACATTTTCGGATGATTTTCCACGCCTATTCCCAAACGGTTGAAATATTGGCCTTGTTCCAATTAGGTAAGCTGGAAATCGTGAATCCTAACCTCTATAACTCGAAAATGGCTAGAGAAAATGGGCTGTACATTTTCCCTTCCCTTCCCAAACGGTAGAATTATTAATCCTGTTCCAAAGAGGTTGGCCGCAAATCGTGAATCCTAACGACTGTAACTCAAAAAGGGCTAGTGCAAATGGGCAGTAGCCTACATTCTCCATCACTATTCCCTTGCTGACCCTTCCCAAACGGTAGAAATGTTAACCCTGTTACAAATAGGTACGGTACCGGTAGGCCAGAAATCGTGAATCCTATCCTCTGTCACTCAAAAGGGGCTAGGGCAAATGAGCTGTACATTTCCACACCTTTTCCCTGGCTGACCCTTCCCAAACAGTAGAAATATTAGTTCGATTACTTTTTAGTCGTTTGTGAGTTATAGAGGTTAATGTTCGAGTTATAGAGGTTAATGTTCAAGCGTTTTAGCCTATTTATTTGGAACAGGGTATACTAGGTACAGATATTAACCCCATTTGAGCCGACCTCTTGTGGGTTGTAATGATATTTTGTCTATTATTTAGGATTTTGCTGATGTTTGACATATTCGAACAATGTATTTACAAGCTCAACCACAACATACTCGACACCTGAATGGGATGAAGTGTCTTATTATCGCCAAACTAATGAGGTGAAATGTTTTAAAGACTAATGGAGCGAACTAGTGAGAGATCATTGACCGCTAGCGAGCTTTGATAGCGATGTTCACGGCTCCAACTTCCTTATAGCCTGAAACTGTCAAAAGGTCAATGTAAAACCCCTGGGACCCAAAATGGCCTCCATCCAACTGGCGGTCCAGAGGCTGCCAGGGGGGACATATATTATTAATATTTGAACCGAGAAGGGGCTTTTTTTTGTTTACCTCCCCTATTAAGCTCCATTATTTTGGAGATTTAAAAAAGTTTCACCCCAATAGTTTGGGGATAACAAGACACTTCACCCCATTCAGGTGTCGATTATGGGCGAGCGATGGCAAGCCTGTAACTTAGAAGAAATCGGCCTTCGGCCAGGACACTATTCTGTCGAAAAATTTACAAATTTAGATTGAATGGGCTCTGAAGGGGCATTTTCTAATTTGAAGGAAGTCTGGGAAGGCATTTTTGTTAGCCTAGGTTACAAACTAAAATACATTGGTCGAAAATGGCAATAGCCCACAAAATCCTCAATAATAATTAGGCTAAACAAAATATAAAAAGCCACATGACGTCGGATCAGATAGTACGGTATGTTTTCATCATATAAATACCAAGTTCTCATTAACAACGCATTCCATTGCAAAATCATCGTTATCAAGATGAGGACATGACAATTTACCGACAGTTAAACAAATAACCGACTATGCTAAAAAAAAACACACTCTTAGCTAAAACAAGAAGAGACAGACAGACTATAAGCTAAAGTAAAGACAATGAGCTAAAAAACAGACTAAGCTAAAACAGAAATACTACTAGCTACAAAAAACAAACAAGACAGACAAAGCTAAAAAAAAAAAAACGTATAGCCTAAGCAAACAATGACTAAGCTAAAAAAAACTATTAGCTAAAAAATAAGAAAAACAAAAAAAAAGGCTACGGAACGCTAAAAATTAAAACTAGGCTACCGAATAATAGGTATAGGCCTACAAAGTATGGGAAAAAAATCTGGAGGAGTCTCTTATATGGGTTGTTAAAGCTCTAAAAACGATGAATAGGGACTAATTAATGGAAATTAATGCCATAGAATTGGCTCCCAACTGATCACTTAATATATCCCCCCCCCCCCTCTCTCTCTCTCTCTCTCTCTCGCTCTCTCTTCCTCTCAATTTATCTACCTACCTATGTATCCAAATGTTTACCTTTCTTTTTATATATCTACCTAGACCCCCCTCCCCCCCCCACCCACACCTCTCTCTCTCTCTCTCTCTCTCTCTGTAACTTACTGTGTATGTTTGTATATGCGTTGATGCATACCGGTATCTGTTTGTATATTTGCTTCTGGCTGAGTTCTATCTATATGTCTCAGAGAGAGAGAGAGAGAGAGAGAGAGAGAGAGAGAGAGAGAACATTTATCCCAGTACACAAACCCAGGTATCATAGTTGGCCAGATATACTGTATAGGCATAGCATATATATATATATATATATATATATATATATATATATATATAGAGAGAGAGAGAGAGAGAGAGAGAGAGAGAGAGAGAGAGAGAGAGAGAGAGAGAGAGAGAGAGAGAGAGAGAGAGAGAGAGAGAGAGAGAGAGAGAGAGAGAGAGAGAGAGAGAGAGAGAGAGAGAGAGAGAGAGAGAGAGAGAGAGAGAGAGAGAGAGAGAGAGAGAAGGGGGGAGGGGGGAGAGGACTCAAGCACAAACAGCTCACCCAAATATCCTAAATAAAGGACATCCCCCCCCCCTCCCAAAGTTCCCAACACATTATCATCTCCAAACAAGCGCCCACAATAATACCCGCCTACCGCCGACGTCTTTTTAACGTCATTCTGGCTACTATTAGACGATTGTATTCAATTAAATAAGGGACTCCAACAATTAACAGGCTCATTTAACCCTTTATGCTACCACGAATCCTTCTTAAACTGGACACAATCGTCTAAATAGTCCTAGTGCTAGACTAAAATTAAAAAAACGTCGTCGGTACAGGAGGTAGCCTATTAATCTCTCCGAGGATTCGAAACAATGCGACGACGGTACTTTGTATTTTTTACTTTTTGTTTGTACTTTTTGTAGATGTTTAGGTGACAATCACCACGGTCGATCTGGGGATCCGCCGCTATTGAGCTCGTCCTGGAATCTTTACGATTCTTTACAGGACTGACCATGCCATTTTTATCGGCACTAACTCAGAGAAGTGTTGAGAGGGGAGAAGGGGTGTTGGAGAGAGAGGAAGGTGTTGGAGTGGCTTTGTTATGTGTGTTTAGTCTGTATACGTCGTCAGGATGTCCCCTGACTGGGTACAAGCATGTGAAACATGCTAGGACGTAGGCCTACTACCGCACCCACTAAATTCCCGGGTCTTTCAGATTCACACGCCAGCGTGCTCACCACTTGACCACCACAGCTCCGGTACGCCCACTAACACAACCCTTACCGGTGTTTGTGAGAGTTAGCTGGATTACTCTGTGTAGGCGAGGCACAAATAGAAACAGAGGGGGAAGCCAGGCAAATTAAACATGAGTTCCGGTAACTCCTTATTATATGTCTATCATCTATGTGGCCTCCCCTGGGTAGCCTACTGTCGTGCTAGATTGGTGCCTACTGCAGCCAGCAATCTCGCCATCGTGTTCCTCGTCACAACCCTTAGTACGTTTACACCTCCCCACCTCCTCCCTCCACAACAACAAAGAACAAATAACATAACGCCAATGGATAAAATAAACGCAAATACATCTTCAACAACAACAATGGATTAAATATATTAGTATCACCTACCGTACCTTTAGTGGGAGAGCTAGGCTATCGAAGAACGTCCGCCGGTATCTTGGAAATAGGCTTAAGTGACGACAGCTGCTTTATTGGATCATCTCCCTCCTTTTGTCTTAAAAACTGTCGATAAGCAACTCCTGGATGCAGCAACACGTCAATTAAAACCACTATAAGCACGCGAGAGATGATATCGTTACATAAACACAACACAACTCCACTCCCTTCTCTGCGGCGGCGCACGCAAGTTCACTGAAAGTGGTTTGTTGACTTTGGTCAGTGTTGTAAAGATCGTAGAATAACGCTAGTTAATCCTCAAACCCGCTAGATAGTAGAACATGCAGAATATCGGTAGAATAAACTTTAAGCATACTCAAGTCTCCAGAATATAGCTCTAAAATGACTCAAGTATCCAGGAAATTGATATAATTAACGTTGTTACTTGTTAATATATCTTTGATAAATTGATATCTACATCACTCGCCAAACTAGCTAATTGCTAACCCTGAATTTGACAGTCCTGTTTTATTTTGGGAGGAAGACAACGCATTTTCAATAGCAACCCCATTTAATTGTATTATATTTAATTATCTCTCTATTAGTATAGGCTATAGACTATATTTAATGTTGTGTGTGTAGGTTATGTGTGTACTGTCTTAATTCACTTCGCTTCCATTTGAATCAGTAGGCCTATCTAACGTAAACCGCCGGTAAACGAGACTATACAATATAGGCCCATCAATTCATTATAGCCCGGATGTTTCAGAACTTGACTTTAATTAAAGATTCACCATAAGCGTGGGCCTATCCCGTAACCTTTATGTTCCCTTCGCTTGCGTTGATGAATAAGACACCTATTGTTAAGGTGTTGCGTGTTCTTGTGCCGGTTCTTGTACTGTCAATATTGTTTCTTAAGGACACACACACACACACAGGGAGAAGCATTCACAACAAACACACACTCAAGAAAAAGATTAACCCATTCTTCATAGCCTACACTACTCAGTCATTCCAAACACACACACACACACACACACACACACACACACACACACACACATCAACACCAACAACAACAACACTTCCCAAGGACCTAAGTGTTGGGTCTTGTTCGAAATAGTAAAAAGAGAACAATATAAAACAATTCAACTTTCCGATTTACGTAATGCATCATTCATATTTTGGCTCCTGGGAACGTTTGTCTATATTTTAACCTTGCATTATACTGTATGTCTGTTCGGGTATGATATTACAGAAGCTCAGGCTGAGAAGCAGGTATGTTGTCATTAATCTTATCTTTCTCCCCACACACACTAGGCCAGACCTATGAGAGTTCCGTATGGAGTTCAGTGGTCTGGTTAATCTGCTCTACATAACTAACTAACTAGCTCTCACTCGCTCACACACGCAGTCTCTCTCTCTCTCTCTCTCTCTCTCTCTCTCTCTCTCTCTATATATATATATATATATATATATATATATATATATATATATATATATTATATATATATATATACAGTATATATATATATATATATATATATATATATATATATATATATATATATATATATATATATATATATATATTTATCGATGTGTATCTGTGTGTACCGTCTCTCTATCTACCTATCAATTTATCTCTCTCTCTCTCTCTCTCTCTCTCTCTCTCTCTCTCTCTCTCACACACACACACACACTATCCCACTCCTTCCCTCTTAATTCCATCCAATCTTCTCAAGTAACCCGGTTTTTAATGAGGAAATCTACGGAATCAATTAACTACGACTTCCGACAACCGTTTGTAAGGCGATCATTTCCAAATGATTAAGGGAGCCCACCTCGCTTTTTTCTCTTTCTCTCCCTCTCTCTTTGGCTTGTATCCATTCGGCCTCACTCAGCCTACTGTTTTAATACGTTTACCCCCATCCAGGTGTCAATATTCTCCTGGCGAGCGGTAGCAAGCCAGCATATATATATATATATATTTGTTTTACAGCAGGCTAAATTTGTACATTTTTCGATAGAAAAAATTCTCCGGCAAAGCCGGATTTCTCCATACAATGCTGGCTCGCTATCGCTCACCAGGAAAAAATCAACACCTGGATGGGGATAAACGTCTTAAAACAGTTGGCTGAATTGGGCCAAATGGATACAAGTCAGAGAAAGAGAGAAAGGGAGAGAAAGATAAACAAAAAAGCAGGTGACCCCCCCTTAAAGAAATTAGACCAAGAACATTTAATCGGGTGGAGTTTTAATCTGACCATCATTTTTTTCCTAAGAGGGGAAATATTTTGAAGAGGGTTTGGGGAGGTAGTTTTTTTTTTTTTTTTTTTTTTTTTGTCGCTCTAGGGAGCAAACTAAATATACTTGGCTAGAACATGGAATAAAGCCAAATCAATCAAAGCCCTCAATAATAATTAACCCTTTATGCAACGGCGACATTTAGACGAGTTTATGAAGCTTAGGGTGAATATATGGTAGTTAAAAGGAGAAATTGAGATAGTCTGAAGCCTTTGGATTGCTAGAGGTCCTTCCTAAGCTGAATAAAATTATCTGATAGTTGCCAGAATATAACGAGAAGTACATCACCGGTACCGAAGGGGTTAAATACAATCACAATAGCCGTAAAAATGTTGCACCAGATCAAGTTAAGGGAAGATTTCCACTTGAGGGATTTTTTTTTCTGGACCCCTTTCTCCTTAATGTTTAGTCCCATTACTTTTGAGATTTTAAGATGTTTGCCACCTTAGTTTGGCGATTTTAAGAACTATCGCCCAATTACTCTCAAGTTGTAGTCCTGTCGTGCCATTTAGGTGTCGATTTTTTCCTGGCGAGCAATAGCGAGCCTGTATTTTAAGAGCAACCCCCCCCCCCCCCCCCGAGTTTTAAGATTTTAAGAGGTTCACCATATTAGTTTAGCGATTTTAAGACCTATCGCCCCATTTTCTCCTCAATATTAAGACCTTGCATGCCTTACAGGTGTCATTTTTTTCCTGGCGAGCTACAGCGAGCCTGTAGTTTAGAAAGAACCGGCCTTTGGCATTTGGAAATTTTTCTATCAAAAAATGTACAAATTGATCTTGATCATGGGGGTAGTATTGTTTTTTTAACTTGATGGAGGTCTAGGGAAAAAATTATAAAGTTCCCTTTAACATAATTAGGCTATACATTTAATTTGTTCTTTATCTCCAGGACGTGCCCCTCCACGTGACCCTGTGTACCCTGCTTGTGGGTGGTGTGGAGCGTTACCGGGGGGTGGTGGTGGTGCGGCGCCCCCCTCACCACCCTCCCCCCCGTCCCCTGCCCCCCCTGGTCCTCCTAGCCACCTGGGGGGTCGCCCTTTGTGCCGTCCTGCCGTATGCGCTCTACATGAACTATATTGATCTGCAGGTGGGTGTATGTGGGAGATGTTGTCTCCCTCATGTTTAGCCCGATAACTTTGGATATTTTAAGATGTTCGCCCCATTAGTTTGGTGATTTTAAGACTTTCGTGCCACTTAGGCGTCAATATTTTCCTGGCAAGCGTTAGCGAGCCTGCCATTTATGATGAACCAGCCTTCAGATGTGTGTGAATTTGTATTTTGATTTTGTGTGTTCATTGTTTTCTGTTGTGTTGTCCCTATTCTGGCTCTGTCTTGATTCGGCCACTCCCTAAAAAAATAAAAAAATAATAAAAAAGAATAGGAAAAGTGGGGATTGTGCCTGAGTATACAGAATAGAATAGAATAGCCTTCAATCGGGGCCATTTTCTACACTCTACTCTACTCAATATACTACAAAATACTCAATATACTACAAAATACTCAATATACTACAAAATACTCAATATACTACAAAATATTCAATATACTACAAAATACTCAATATACTACAAAATATTCAATATACTACAAAATACTACAAAATACTCAATATACTACAAAATACTCAATATACTACAAAATATTCAATATACTACAAAATACTCAATATACTACAAAATACTCAATATACTACAAAATATTCAATATACTACAAAATACTCAATATACTACAAAATATTCAATATACTACAAAATACTCAATATACTACAAATACTCAATATACTACAAAATATTCAATATACTACAAAATCATATACTACAAAATATATATACTACAAAATACTCAATATACTACAAAATACTCAATATACTACAAAATATTCAATATACTACAAAATACTCAATATACTACAAAATACTCAATACTACAAAATACTCAATATACTACAAAATACTCAATATACTACAAAATACTCAATATACTACAAAAATATCAATATACTACAAAATACTCAATATACTACAAAATATTCCATACTACAAAATACTCAATATACTACAAAATATTCAATATACTACAAAATACTCAATATACTACAAAATACTCAATATACTACAAAATACTCAATATACTACAAAATATTCAATATACTACAAAATACTCAATATACTACAAAATATTCAATATACTACAAAATACTCAATATACTACAAAATATTCAATATACTACAAAATACTCAATATACTACAAAATATTCAATATACTACAAAATACTCAATATACTACAAAATACTCAATATACTACAAAATACTCAATATACTACAAAATACTCAATATACTACAAAATATTCAATATACTACAAAATACTCAATATACTACAAAATATTCAATATACTACAAAATACTCAATATACTACAAAATACTCAATATACTACAAAATACTCAATATACTACAAAATACTCAATATACTACAAAATACTCAATATACTACAAAATATTCAATATACTACAAAATACTCCATATACTACAAAATACTCTCCCGCGAGACCAAACATACTATACCCTACTTGGCCCGGCACCTCAAGGCAATTTCTGCATCATATTTTCCGCTTAGACTAATGCCAATATTGTACTGACCATACACATGAAGGAGAAAGGGGTCCATACAAAGATCCCTCAAGTGGAAATCTCCCCTTAATATAGCCAATGATCGTATACAGTATACCTTCATTACACCTTGTTATTGTTTTACCTTCATTACACCTTGTTATTGTTTTACCTTCATTACACCTTGTTATTGTTTTACCTTCATTACACCTTGTTATTGTTTTACCTTCATTACACCTTGTTATTGTTTTACACTGTGTCCCCTTCCTGTCACAATTAAATAGAAACACAAAAATAAAAAAAAATAGAAAAAAAAATCCAAGTGTCAAATTTGTGGTGTAACAATCAATCTTGGGCGGGTTTGTCTGTTGGAGCCCCCCTCCAACAGACAAACCCGCCCAAGATTGATTGTTACACCACAAATTTATAGTGGGATCTAAAACTGTAGGGAGCTTTAAGATAAAATTGGATAAGCATATGGACGAGAAGGGTTGGGTGTGAAGGGGGATCAGCCGGGTTGGGCCAATCAGCGCTCTGCAGACCCCCATAATCCTGCGTTAATCTCTAACCGTTTTGGTAAGATGATCCTCAGGGTATTAGAGTGTGAAGCCTATAATTGGGCTTTGTAATTGAATTGGGGTTGTGTGGGACAGGGATCTGCCTTGCTTAGGCCAATCGGCTTTCTGCAGACTCCCATTTTCTTATGTTCTTATGTTCTTAAATTTGGGGGGAGGGGAGCAGAAAAATATGAAACATGAAGAGAAAGAAGAAATAATGAAATACGCTATATGCAAACATTATGACTCTAACATACCTTGAATTTGGCTCTCTATCCTTTCATTTATTTATTTTTTTTTGGGGGGGGGGCACTCGTTACAGGCAACTTTGCCTTTTGCCTATTTCATGCACAAATAATAATACAATAATAGGAAGAAAATCGCCACCGTGCTGCTAGAGTTAAATGATTTTTTTTTTTTTTTTGAACGGCGCGGAATTACAAACAAAAACTTAAGTGTCAAATTTGGAGAAAGGCAATCAATCTAAGACAGTGCCTCTTCCTTCACGGGAGGACGGGGGAAAAAGGAAGTGTGAGAGAAAATGAAAATAAGAGAAAATGGGAATGCAAAGAAAATTGACTTAAGAAATAATGGGGCATAGGAATATGAGATAATAATAAATACAACAGGGCCATTGAGAAGGGAAGTAGGTAAGAAGAAAAATAAATAGAATATAATGGATATAATTATTATATATGTTTTATATTTTCTATCTTTTTTTCTAGTTGAGGTTGGGGAGGAAGAGAGGTAGAAGTACCAAAATCCTTCTTTTAACCTCCTGCCTGAATGGTTCGAATCCTAGCCCTAGCAGTTATATTTGTCATTAAAATATACAACTTACCCAGTGTTGGGGCCTGTATTAAAGGGTAAATAAAGTATACAATAAATAAAGTCATCAATTCATTACTATTATTATTTTCAGCAGCATTCATATTTTCATCAATATCATCATCATCATTATTATTATCCTCAATCTTGCCTCATAGTTCTTTATCTCTCCGTCAGATGTACCTGGGTCCCCAGTTCCAAGGTGTGGGGATTTGTACCGTCAGTCTGGAGGGCAGGTTACTGGCTGTTATCAAGGGTATCTTTGTTACCATGTGAGTATTGTACCATAACATAACATCCGATTCTATGCCACCATGATAGAGGTTACAGGCACAACCCTAGAGGGTTGTGGTACAGGGGAGGTGGGATTAAGGCACCAAAGAAAGCCAAGGCATGAGAAAGGTTGGTCTGGACTCGTGTTCCAGATAAATAGATAAATGGGGGAGGTTTGTGTGTGTGTGTGTGTGTGTGTTGGGGGGGAGTGACCTGGAGGAAGGCGTAAGTTGTAGGTTGTAATATTGCTCATGAGGACGCGAGAATGAAGTTAAGGAACTGCAGGCAGAGCATCAAGTGATTTGAGTATGACGAGGCCTCCAAGATCAACCACGGTGTGAGCCACAGGGATATATATCCAGGGGTATGGTCACTCATAGGGCGGGGCACAAGGGATTTGTCTAGTCCATGAGAACAGTTCCAAACAGGTTGAGTGGAGGCTTGTAGGTGTTGGAGCTACAATTAGAGCTATGATATTAACAAAAAAGCTAGTTAAATTATTTCATCAATTTAATATAGATTTATTACTGTTAGGAATATTAACAACAGTTCTAACAATAATTTGTGTTCATTGAGTGAGATGCTTGTCTATTCTCAGGTTCGTGGCGCCCCTCGCAGTGGTGGTGTTCTTAGAGGTGCGTATAGGTATGACCCTGGGTGACCTGGAGCTGACCTGTGACCTCCACCACCTGCACCCACTACAAGACCACCACCTTGACCCTCCACCTCCACCACCACCACCACCACCAGCCCTCCACATCTACCAGAACCTCCAACACCACCAACAACAACACTATAGTCAACAACAACAACACTACGACAACCATCACAACCAAGAACGTCAAAGTCAACGCCGCAGCAGCCAACACCACAATCAACCACACCATAATCAACCACAACACCATAATCAACCACAACACAATCAACCACATCACAATCAATCATTCCACAATCAATCACGTCACAGTCAACCCCAACAACTACAACACCATAATCAACCACAACACCACCATCAACCACAACACCCCATTGAACAACACCGCAAGCAACCAGCACACCACAACCGCCACCAGGACCCGCACCACAACCACCATCACAACCACAACAACCACCAGCAGCCAGTGTGGACCATTCACAACCCAGACTTGTATTACTCAGAGTAAGTATAACAACACAACAACCATTCACCCTTTCAGTACCGGTGACGTCTGTGTTATTTGATTTCAACTACATTTAGGCAATTTTGTGAAGCTTAGGAAGAATATAAATTATGGCCGCTATAAGGTTATCTATCACTCTTTCAACCTTGGGGGGAAAACTTGTTACAGGCAGCTTTGTCTTGTCTCCTTCATGTACATTAAACAAAAATCATAATTATTATTATTATTATTATTATTATTATTTCTCCACAGCGCCTCAACTATGCTCCAGGACGACCCCCCCTACCCCCACCCCCCACTCCAGTCCTCCCGTTGCTCTTCCCTGCACCAGTCGGGGCGCGAACCACTGACCACCACCACCTCCATCACCACCACCACCACAGAGGAGGAGGGGGAGAGGGAGGGTGGAGGAGAGGTGGTGGTGGAGAGAGAGAAGAGGAATCACCGGTGTTTCGTCAGGATTGCTGCGGCCTTTACTCTTTGTCTGTGTCCGCTGATGGTTCTAAGGTAAGGGGAGAGAGAGAGAGAGAGAGAGAGAGAGAGAGAGAGAGAGAGAGAGAGAGAGAGAGACGGTTCCACCTTCACAAGGGTTATTTCCATATTATACGGCTTATTGCATTTGTTATCCCATTCCAGATTGAACGATAACACACATTTCCTTCTATGTATTAAGGGGGGTCACCGTTTTTTTTTTAGTTTTCTCTAATTTTCTCTCTTTGCCTGGCTTGTATCCATTCAGCCCCATTCAGCCAACTGTTTTAAGATGTTTATCCCCATCCAGGTGTCAATTTCTTCCTGGCGAGCGATAGCGAGCCAGCATTGTATGGAGAAATCCGGCTTCGACGGAGACATTTTTTCTATCGAAAAATTTACAAATTTAGCTTGCTGTCAAAACAAAAATATATATATGCTGGCTCGCTACCGCTCGCCAGGAAAATATTGACACCTGGATGGGGGTAAACGTCTTAAAACAGTAGGCTGAATGGGGCCGCATGGATACAAGCCAAAGAGAGAGGAAGAGAAAGAGAAAAAAAAGCGAGGTGGGCTCTCTTAAGGATCACCCCGTTCTTAACATTAATCATCCATTACAAATTCCAGAACCAATATTTGTCAAAACATATATATTACTCACATACTGTTATAGGTGTTCTTCTCCTGTCACCTCTGTTTTCCTTTCTTGTGTCTCTTGCTGATCCTCCCTACCCCTTGTGGGAGTAAGGGCTGGCTACTGACTGACTGACATACTGTATATACTGAAATACAAGTTTTACTAATTTATTATACAGGTTTTTGTATACAACAACATTTACATTGCAATTATTTTATACATATTACCTACATACTTACATACATACTGTACATACATTCACAAACAAATGTAAGAGTAATAAACGCTAGCATATTTATTTGCCATCAACATTAGCTGCAATTTTACAGTCAGTTCTGCATGTAATTTGTGAAAGCATCTGCATTAATATTTGAGTGTATTCAGTGGATCCCAGGCAGGAGAAAAAAATTATATATAAAATGTTGAAGGACAAGCCGGGGTAATCAGTGCAGCAGGAACTCAAATAAATATTTAATATTACTACTACTACTACTACTACTACTACTACTACTAGCCTACTACTTTTTTTTTTTTTTTTTTTTTTTTAAAGTTTGATGGAGGCCTAGGGAGTAAACTAGAAACTAACATAATTAATCTTAATTATTATGATCTACCATAGTGACAAACACTTAGTTGGTCTTTTCTAATTTAAGGGGGTAGTACTCGCTTTTTATGGACCCCCTTCTCCCTCATGTTTAGCATTTTCGTTTTGAGGCTACTACTACTACTAGGGCCTACTACTACTACTATTTTGTTTTCTACTACATTGATTTTTATTTAATATTGTTCATACATCTTATTTTACAAGCATCAGATATTACTATTCTACACCATGCAACTTCAATCCAGTCGCCTCCCTATGCGACCCTCTGCCACTGCTGCCTCGTAGTCCACTTCTGCCACCGTCACTGGTTGTGGTGCAGACCGTCTTGTTCCCCGCAGGCATAGTAGTGCTGATCTGAGCAATGAGAAAGATAGACGGCACCTCATCCAGGCTACGACGTGGCTACTACTACTACTACTACTAATAATAATAATAATAATAATAATAATAATAATAATAATATATCGATCACCCTATTCCCTCTCTCGAAGAAGCTAAAATATACTATATGTTAATTGTTTATCCAGAGATTTCTTAGAAGGGGGACAATTTTATGCAAAGCTCGTTTTCTTTGTATACTGTTTTCGATTTGATTTTCTGGGGAACTATGCAAATCATGATGTATGGGAGCACCGGTGCGTTAGTGGGTGGTGATCATAGTTTGCATAGAAATAGGGTATTATCAAGTGTTTCGAAAGGGTGTGAGTTTGTCTGTGTGTAAGAAAAAGAGAGAGAGATTAATTTTAGTTGCTCTGCTATAGACAGAAAGGTTAATTGCTTTTATATGAATCGGAAGAAAAATATATCTATCATATATCTGTATATCATCGCATCGTATCAGTATCATCGTTTTCTTCAGTGTATTGAAAGGTATAATTATCACTATCAATATCTATCAAACTATCTTTATCTATATATATCTATCTATCTATCTATATCTATGTCTATCTATCTATATGTATCTCTCTCTCTATATATATATATATATCAAACAATCAATCTAACTATCTATTATCTATCAATCAACCTATTTATCCTCTTCCCCATCTCATTCTCATAAACAACTGTCTATCAAAGCTTAATACTATTCGCTCCATATTTACATAGAAATGAGACACACAACGAGAGGGAGGAATAGTTAGTATCTCAAAAATATTGCGGTACATTCTGGGGAGATATTCCAAATGGAGAGAGATTGTGCAAAATACTGTCTACTCTCTTTTGGAACTGCTCTATTGCAGAACTATTTACAATATCTGAGGGAAGTTTGTTCCAGGTAGAACAGATTGTATACTGTATATGGAAATGTTTCCACACATACTACTGATAAACCGTTTTAATTCTAACAGCCATAATTGCGCGTTTTCATATTAAGGCTAAACATTTTGCTATACTCCACATTGTCAAATCCATTATCTACTTTATAGGGAGAGAGGAAGAGGTGAATATATGAAAAGGGTAATTAAAGTCTCCATATATCGCCTATTCTTATAATCTTACAGCTAACGTATAGTCTAAGCTGTAATCAATAACAAGGTATAAAAAGGTGTTTAAGATCATACATTTAGTTTTTTTTAAAGTGGAACAACAAACAACAAAGGTATTAATGTTCCTATCCACACTTTCCCAGGGTAGTGAAGAGCCTGGTGTTGGAGACAGCCGAGAACACCGCCCACCTGGACCAGAGCTTTGTGTGGGCGGTGTGGGTGGCCTTCCTACCTACCCTTACCACGCCCGCCATCTACGCCCACAGTCTTAGACAAAGGTGGGTGCTTTTTTAGTTTAACGTAGTTTAACAACATAAATGAACTAGTTGAGGAGTATGTGTGACGCTAGAGACAGATTGAAGAATGAAAAGATACGTAGAAGAGTGAGACATACGTAGAAGAGTGGGACAGCAGGAAGTCATATAGGCCAGAGTGGACAGAAGGGTGCTGTGCTGGTATGGACATGTTGAACGAATGGAAGATGAAAGGCTTACAAAGAGAGTATATGAGTCAGACACGAGGGGAAGTAGAGAAGTAGGAAGACCTCCGTTGAGATTGATAGATGGCGTAGTACAAACTTGGAAGGTAGAGAGATGACTGTAGAACAGGCAAGAAAAGTGGTAATAAATAGGAATGAATAGATAATGCTTGTGAATAGATGAGTGATAACGTGGTCGTTGGGGAGAGGGGGTCGGGCGCCAGCTGGACTAGATAATAGTCTGTCAGGCGCCTGGCCCGGGGAGCAGTTCTACCCTGTAAAGGGCCTGGAATTAATGTGAGCGGGCATTGTGGTGGTAAAACTTTGCTGCGTGTCTGCCTGCTGAGACCGAACCTCTCCGGGAGGTCTGGGACCTGGGTGATTTAGCTGGGGACCCCCAAAATGGACCTGGGTCTCTGGGTCTTCTACTGAGCGACCTATATATGTGTGAAATGTTTTGTTTTGTTTTTGTGTTGTGCCGTGTTGTCCCTATTCGGCTCTGTCTCGAATCGGCCACCCCCCTATGTGCCTGAGTATATACATACATACATACATACATACATGTTTGTCTTTCCAGTCGGCAGAGTGAGCGATCCGTGGGGTACATCCGGTTTACCCAGCGGGGGAGTGGCCGGGAGAGGGGAGACGCGCCCCAACCAACCCCTCTCTCCCCCTCCACCAGTACCAGCCAGCCAATCTCCCCCCCTCCCCTCACCCCCTCCTCCTTCTCCCTCCAACAACAACAACACCAAATCTTCTTCTCTTCTTGAGCAGGTACTCTACGTGTATATAATAATAATAATAATAGTAATAATAATAATAATAATGATAAAGTAGAAGTGCAGCTTTGCCCAAATTATCAAAGGAATACCCAACTCAGCGATGGGTTACCAACATCATTACTATCACCTTCAGATTTACTACTACTACTATACTACTAATAATAATAATAATAATAATAATAATAATAATAATAATAATAATAATAATAATGTAGCTGATGATGATGATGATATAATGTGTATGAGTATGTAAGGGTTTCAATATGTGTGTGTGTATGTATGATATGTCTCTATGTGTGTATATGTGAGCGTGTGTGTGTGTGTTATGTATGAACAATATGTCCATATTATTCAAAGGAGGTAACATCAAATGCTTTCAAGAGAAACCTAATATATCTTAAATTAGGTAGGCTAGACTCACACACTCTCTTTCTCTCTTTCACACACACACACACACACACATACAGAGAGAGAGAGAGAGAGAGAACAAAAAAAGAAGTTTCTATACATCACAAGTACAGTACAGTAATCTCTCTCTCTCTCTCTCTCTCTCTCTCTCTCTCTCTCTCTTTTACCAAGGGAGGTGGTCAACAGTAATTAAAGTGATACGTTTAAGAAAAAAAATGGACAATCATCTGATGAAGATTGGATTAATATGAATTAATCAGTAGGCAAGTGTAATTTCCCTTTCAAACTCATTTCTTCCTATACTATATAAAAACTTTCCTTGTGGGCATTTCCTGACCCATAAGGTTATACTTCATCCTATTTTCTGGTACGGCTTTTTAGACGTAGGGTGCGGAGGGTGGGGAGAGAGCCTTCTACTTTACTGTCCTATTCTTCCACTATAATCTATCCCTGTCTAGTAGTATTAAGGCCGGACCGCCTAGTTGGGACCTTAAAGTCTGTGTGGTCTGAGTCTCTCTCTCTCTCTCTCTCTCTCTCTCTCTCATGTTGTCTTATGAACATGATCTAAATGAGGCCTATCAATCAAACATATTACCTTGTCGTCCAAATTCCAAATCTCCCATATTAATGTTGGGTTCTTCAATGACAGACAGGAGAGAGAGAGTTAGAGTGAGTGAGTAAGAGAGAGAGATAGTGTGAGTGAGTAAGAGTAAGAGAGAGAGATAGAGTGTGAGTGTGAGATAGTTATATATATATTTATATATATATACCGGTACTGTATATATATATATATATATATATATATATATATATATATATATATATATATATATATATATATATATATATATATATATATATATATAGAGAGAGAGAGAGAGAGAGAGAGAGAGAGAGAGAGAGAGAGAGAGAGAGAGAGAGAGACCAAAGTACGGCTCACTAATTGACCAACATTTCACCCCCTTCCATCTCCTTTACCCGGAAGACTTAACCCCTTCTGTACCGGCGGCGTCTTTTACCCGGAAGACTTAACCCCTTCTGTACCGGCGACGTCTTTTGTACTTCATTGTGGCTACTATAATACGATTTAATTCACTTTATAAAGGGCCCCCTTAATTTGATTGGATGAGTTCATAAATGTACTACAACCGTATTTCTACTGGTATGAAGGTATATACCCAATAGCTGAGGGTGGCCGACTCGAGACAGAGCCAGAACAGAAATAACATTTAATGTTCCTTAATCTTAAGGTCCAAGGCCACTTTCGCGTTCCTTCGGCCCTTTTTCTGTCTCGTCTAGTAGGTGAATTTTACAAGGGGAGGAGGATTCCTAGCCCCCTGCCCCCAGAAGGAAAAGTAGGACATTAAAAAGAGACAGACAGAAACGGCTAAGGTTGGGTAGAAAATGCCAAGCCTCACTCTGGATAGGACCAGCCCACACCCAAAAGTTAATTCTGCTAAATATCGATATCTACAACTCCAACTTCCTTATAGCCTGATACTCGCAAGTGGTCATTTGCCTAGCCAATCACAGCGTTAGTTCTGTATGATCGGAAACCCATCAACCAATCACGAGAGCGCTTCTGTAATTTGCTAGCCAATCATAATGTGGCATAACTTTGTATTGTAAGTAACCTGACCTCATATCATAACCCCCTCCCCTCTCTCTCTCTCACACACACACTCCCTCTCTCTCACACACACACACACACTCTCTCCCTCTCTCACACACACACACACACTCTCTCCCTCTCTCACACACACACTCTCTCTCTCTTTCTCACACACACACTCTCTCCCTCTCTCACACACACACTCTATCTAATTATCCATCTCTCTCTCTCTCTCTCTCTCTCTCTCTCTCTCTCTCTCTCTCTCTCTCTCACAGTCAGTCGTCGGAGAACCCAAGATTAATACGAGATATTTGGAATTTCGGATGACAAGGCAATAATATATTTGATCAATAGGCCTAATTTAGGTCAGGATTAAAAAAAAAATTGTAATATAAGATAGATAGATAGATATATAAATTGATAGATAGATAGATAGATAGATAGATAAATAGATAGATAGATGGAGAGAGTTACACAGATATTCATACCACACAGGCCTTGCGGTCCCTTCTAGGTGGTCCGGCCTAAATACTATTAGACAGGGACAGTATATAGTAGAAAAATAGGACAGCAAAGTCTAAGGCTCTCTCCCCATCCTCCGGCTAAAAAGCCGTACCGGAAAATAGGATGAAGTGTTACCTTACGGATCAGGAAATACCCACAAGGAAAGTTTGTATGGAGTTCAGAAAGAAATTAGTCTGGAAGGGAATTTACACTTGCCTACTGATTAATTCATAATAATCCAATCTCCATCAGATGATCGTCCAGTCTCTTCTTAATGTATCAATTGAATTACTGTCGACCACCTCCCTTGGCAAAGTATTCCTCTCTTTGACCACACTGTATGTGAAGAAATGTTGTGCGACATCTAGGCATGCCTTTTTTTTAATTAATATCATTCCATTACCTCGGGTTGCAGCATTATTATTAATCTGATGTCTACTCTGCCAAATCCTGTAAGTGTCTTAAATCACTCGATAAGTTGGCCTTGTAACCTCCTTTTGTTTTAGCGAGAACAAATATAATGTATGTAATATTTCATAATATGGCTTGTTTCTCATAGAGGTGATTAGCTTAGTTGCTCTACGCTGCACGGCTTCGAGTTGTTCTATGTCTTTCTTGAGATACGAGAGAGAGAGAGAGAGAGAGAGAGAGAGAGAGAGAGAGAGAATATATCAGAATGCCCTACCACTACCAGCGGTAATATTGTAGCTAACTTTTACCCTAAGCTTTCTGATACATAGGAGGATTTTTTCGCTTAGGTCGGGAAGCCGCTAGAGAGAGAGAGAGAGAGAGTGAGAGAGTGTTAGTGAGAGTAAGAGTATATATATATATATATCAAACATGTACTGATAGTAGTTTCTTGTTCTTTAATTACATTTTAGGAATTCGGTTGCCAGAATAAAAATATTTGATTTACTTCTTTCAGGTTCTACAGAGAGAGAGGGGAGGAAGCTAACCACAACTACACAACTACCACAACTACCACAACTACCACAATCCATATACTGCAACAGCAACCACAATCACTACCATCCAACAACCACAATCACTACCATCCAACAACCACAATCACTACCATCCAACAACCACAAATACTACCACCACAACTACCACTATACCTCTTAACCACAACAACCACAACCATATACTACTACAGCAACCACAAATACTACCACCACAACTACCACTATACCTCTTACCCACAATTACCACCACCTTTTAACCACAATTGCACTGCAAAATATTAAAGGTATGAAAAAGGTACATAAGATGATTGGGTATATTGATGGTGAATGACCTTTCTATTCATGTACTAATTAAGGGGAGACAGGCCGTTTTTCTGGACCCCCTTCACCCTAATGTTTAGCCCCACTAGTTTTGAGATTTTAAGACGTTGGTTCCATTAGTTTGGGGATTTTATGACCTTGCACCCCATTTCTTTGTCAATATTAGGACCCTTCGTGCCAATTAGGTGTCGATGTTTTCCTGGCGAGCCTGTAATTCTAGGAAGAATCGGCCTTTGGCCGGGTCACTTTTCTACCGAAAAATTTACAAATCTATCTTGAAGGGGGGGGGGGGGGGGTCTAGGGGGTTTCTAAGCTTGATGGATGTCTAGGGAGGAAACTAAAAAAATATATGAATAAATGAATTAATAGACCAAATAAACAGCCACTGTCCCCTTAGATGGGTTTATCACCAATATACCTTTAACTCTTTAGTAGAAATTATGACCCATTTGGACAGTTTATTCTGCCTACCACTAGACGATGTTATACAGTTTATTCTGCCTACCACTAGACGATGTTATGCAGTTTATTCTGCCTACCACTAGACGATGTTATACAGTTTATTCTGCCTACCACTAGACGATGTTATACAGTTTATTCTGCCTACCACTAGACGATGTTATACAGTTTATTCTGCCTACCACTAGACGATGTTATACAGTTTATTCTGCCTACCACTAGACGATGTTATACAGTTTATTCTGCCTACCACTAGACGATGTTATGCAGTTTATTCTGCCTACCACTAGACGATGTTATGCAGTTTATTCTGCCTACCACTAGACGATGTTATACAGTTTATTCTGCCTACCACTAGACGATGTTATACAGTTTATTCTGCCTACCACTAGACGATGTTATGCAGTTTATTCTGCCTACCACTAGACGATGTTATGCAGTTTATTCTGCCTACCACTAGACGATGTTATACAGTTTATTCTGCCTACCACGACGATGTTATACAGTTTAGGAAGGAGGTGTGGGATTTAAGGGGGTAGTGCTTTCTTGTTGGTCTATATATTTATTTATTTTTGAGTTTCCTCACTAGATCTCCCTCAAGCTTATAAAAACACCCCCTAGACCCCCTTGCAAGATAAATTAGTACATTTTTCGGTAGAAAAATGTCCCGGCCGATGGCCGATTCCTTCTAAAATTAGAGGATCGACACTTAAAGGGCACGAAAGGTCATAAAATTGACAACGAAATGGGGTGAAAGGTGTTAAAATCTTCAAACTAATTTCCGAACATCTTAAAATCTCAAAACTAATATGATAAGCACGAGGGAGAAGGGGGGTCCAGAAAAAGCGAGTAGTACCCCCTTAAAAGTGCATCGACTATATTAACCCATAGATCCTTCCTAATCTGAATAAATTGGTCTATTAAGTTTACTCTACCTATAATTAGACGATTGTATGCAGTTTAAGAGAGAGAGAGTTTTGATAGTAAAAAAAGGTTAAGTGAGATCATTCGAAGCCTGTTAATTGCTGGAGGTCCTTTATAAACTGAATAAAATCGTCTAGTAGTAACCAGAATAAAGTTAAATAGACGTTAACCCCTTCTGTACGATGATATCTTCTCTGTCTTTTATTCTGGCCAACATTACACGATTTTATGCCATCTTAACCCCTTCGAGATACGATTGCGCATTTCTTATCTGTTTTCTGGCTATGATTAGGCGATTTTATTTAGATTAGGAAGGGTGTATGGGAGTCAGGGGGTTAGTGGAGATAGTCTGTAGCCTTATCATTCCCCCAGATCCTTCCTAAACTGTATAACATCGTCTAATGATAGCCAGAATATACTGTCAAGATGCGTCACAATCGTCAAAGGGTTAAAAAGGACGTATGTTATTCAGAGGACTTACTGAGATTGTATTGTGCCTTTTGAGCCCTAAAGGTAGATTATAAGCTACAGAAAATCGTATAGTGGTCACCAGAATAATACCAAGCTTACGTCATCGTGCTGAAAGGGTTAAACGGGTATATTATTATCAATATACCTAATTGACGAAGCTATATCATTTTTGGGTATATTGATGGTAATATACCTTTCTATCCTTATAATAAACTTGTACATTACTATCAATATACCCAATTGATAAAGGTATATAAGGTAATTGGGTATATTGATAGTACTATACCTTTCTATCCTTATATTAAATTACATTACTACCAATATACCTAATTGATAAAGATTTATAAGGTAATTGGATATATTGATGGTGATATACCTTTCTACCCTTATAATAAACGGGTATATTTCTGCCAATATACCTAATTGATAAAAATATATATGACAATTGGGTATATTGATAGTAATATACCTTTCTACTCTTCTAATAAACGGGTATATTAATATCAAAATACCTAATTGATAAAATATATATGACAATTGGGTATATTGATAGTAATATACCTTTCTATCCTTATAATAAATGGGTATATTAATGTCAAAATACCTAATTAATGAAGGTATATAATCATTGGATATATTGATTGTGGTATACTTTTCTATCATTATTATTTACCGGGCTATAATAGAGCCAATATACCTAATTGAATAAGGTATATAAGATAATTGGTTATATTGAAAGTTATATATCTTTCTAGCATAATAAACGAGTATATTACTGCCAATATACCTAATTGATAACGGTATATCGTTATGGACACTGTATGTACCCTTTCCATACCCATATTTTTTAGAGTGTATAGTTTTGTCTAATAAAACATGTATATTGGACCGCTTGTTTCTATGTTACCTATTAGCGAGGAGATGCGTACAAGTAGACTGGGATGGTATATATGGTGGAGAGAATGGATGAACAAAATTGGGTGAAAAGATGCAGGTCTGTGATTGTGAAGGGAGCTGCACCAAGGGGTGGACCGAGGAAGACCTGGGATCGGACTATAAGTGTCCGTTCTCGAATTCAAAAACTTGACAAGTGAAGCAGCCCATAACAGGGTTGCCTGGAACGCCGCCATTAGGACAAGAGACTGAAACTGCACGTATGTGTGGAGCACTTAGTCTTGAAATGTTATGTATGTATGTATGTATGACCGGTTATATGTATCGAAGTCTTGAATCCTCTAAATAATAATAATAATAATAATAATAATAATAAAAATAATAATAATAATAATAATGACGTATCGGAGTCAAAGAGTAGCTACAATAGTTTACTGTCTAACAATTTTCTCTTTCACTTTCATTACTTTCTATCTATATAAATTATGCTGTCCAATTTTGGTGTCCTTATTACAGAATGGATATAGATTCCTTGGAGAGAGTACAGCGAAGAATGACAAAAATTATTCATAATATTAGAAATCTACCAAATGAAGAAAGGTTGAACAAATTAGGCTTACATTCGTAGAAAGACGCAGAGTTAGAGGGGATATGATAGAAGTGTTCAAGTGGTTCAGTGGGGTAAATAAAGGAGACATGAAAAATGTGCTGAAGCTCAGTGATAGCGAAAGAACTCGTACAATTGGTTATAAATTAGATAAATTTCGTTTCAGAGAAGATATAGGCAAATATTGGTTTGGTAACAGAGTTGTAGATGGGTGGAATAGGCTACCAAGTGATATAGTGGGATCAAGAACGATAGGGAGCTTTAAGATAAAATTAGATAGGCATATGGACGAGATGGGTTGGGTGTGTGGGGATCTACCAGGTGTGGGCCAATCGGCGCTCAGCAGACCCCCGTTATCTTGTGTTAATCTCTGACCGTTTTGGTGGGGTCAGTACTCAAAGTATTAGTGAGTTGGGCCTATAATTGGGCCTTGTAATTGGGGTTGGGTGTGACAGGGATCTGCC